>VWZU01005103.1:448631-530862 GCA_013397095.1 Sterrhoptilus dennistouni | reverse complement strand
AAAAAAACCCCAATCTGTGGATCAGTCAGTGATAATATGTGATAAGAATATCAACCCCTCTCTTACAAATTCTAGCACATATTTCATAGAATTTAATATAGAGAGCATCAGCAATCTAAAAACACTGCATAGAGAAATAGTGAAAGAAAATAATTTCTCCCACCTATTTTGCTTCTTTTAAATTTTCAGGAATTTGGTTGCATAGATCAGCAGACATTTCTTGCACATTTAGTACTTCAGTCTCATCATTTATAGTAATACTAAGCTGTGCCAGAAGCAACATCAAACAAGTTTTCATAACTGTCAGACAGATAAATTTCAATGTAAAGGGCTTCAACTCTTCAACATGACAAATAAACATATCAGAAAGAATCTCCTATTTTACACAATCATTTCTGGAAAGATTAGGCTTTGCAGCAAGTTGAAGTTGATAGTTCTTAAAAGGAAATCGAGGCATCCATCGTCTTGTCCTTCAGCAGATCAAGGACACTCAACACAGGATACAAGTTCAACCTTGTGCAAAGGCCTAATTTTCTCCTCTACCTCCTTAGTTCGTATAGTTAAGACCTTTGATACCTTTGGATATAAAATAACCTTCTTTTCCAGAAAAAGCCTTAACTTACTGATCTCCCTAAAGCAAGTAATTTTTTAAATTTTTTTTTAATCAATAAACATCCTTTTTTCACCAGGAGAATTATTTGGACCACATAGTTGCATTCAATTATTAATCTACCAGACTAAAAACAGATTTTAAGACCTTTATAGCCAAAAAATATTATTAGCCTGCTTTGCTGACCAATGGGAAAAAAAACCCAAAAAAACAAAACAGACTACCACAAACATGCATCATCCTTCAGTGCTTTCTGCAACCAAACCAATTTTAAACTGAAAACAGAAATATAGGTTGCTTAATTGAGACAGGCAATAAATATCACCTGATCAAAAAAAATTAAAAAAAGCCAAACAAGAAACCCTAACAATATCACCACACAAACACTTGCAAAAGCAAACAAAAAAACCCCCAGCTTACCAGAGGAAAGATTCCTCACTCCATAAACAAAAATATTTCATTTTCCTGTTCCTTTCCTGAGAGACCACCTTATGGAGTGGCCTGATTTCCCTAAGTATATCTGATCAGGCAAAGCTGTACATCAACAGCTTCCCCTGCACAGCTGTGAAAGATGAGGCAACAATTGGTGCCCTGACTGCTGATATTTGTCAGTCTCCGCAAATTGCAATAGAAATGGGTTTGGGGGGGCAGGAAGGGATGGGTGGCAGTGGTGAGAAGAAGAATTTCTTATTAAAGTGCAGTTAATATTCAGGTGTTTAAAGTGTTACTTTATTCCAAAATATGTTATTCTTTTGGTTATGTGTAGGGATATAATAACTAATAAACACAGTGTGGTTGGCCTAGCTATTTCTCTGCTCTATGCCTCTGGACTAGCCAAAGCGCCTCCTTTGGCATATTCTTTACATACTTTCCATCTCACTGCCAAATTGAATGTACATGATTTGCTGTTTTACAGAGAATGCAGCAACTGAAGCTTCATTCTTATAACATAACTTTTCTTTCCATTAAAATAAAGTATGTACACCACTAGAGTCACAGCCGTAGTGCGAATTCCCACAGCACTCTAATGAGAAAGCTCATCAGTCTCTCCTCTGAGCACATATTGAATGTTATCTTTCCTAAGCTCACATCGAGTAGGATATTCCATTATTAGACTGGAGTACCTAAGGCTAGTGGATGTAGATCTGTGTGTTCTGCTTCCAACTTGTACTGCCTACAAAAACAGATGTGCCTTGAAAACTGCGGGCAATGAAAATCTAGGCTTGGACATATCTGCAGCCTCAATTTCTGACACATGTAAGCATCGATTCACTCCATAATCAGGATTTAGCCCTGAAAGAAGTTAATAGAGGATCAAAGAAATGTAGGAGAAAAAGGTGGAGACAAGTGGTGATGTATGAGAAACTTGCAGAATGAAATAGAGGATAGAACACAGGTGGCACTTCTGAAGAAAAGACAGAAAAAAAGACAAAAGACATTTAAACCACTTGTACAGACACTCACTTCGAAAGAACAGGGCAAGAGTTCCAGATTTAAACAAAAAAAAAGATAAAGAAAAGATGCATACAAAGCATTTTAATAATGCCTTAATGTTTTAATAATGGATACATGATGAAAATAAGGATTAATATTTGATTTTAGAAGTTAATGTTACAGCTCAGTGCTTAACAAAAAATTACTCACCACATCCTTTAGTTTGTTATTTATTTGATTGAACACGAGTATTGTAAAAATTGTTCGGGGTAATTATAACACCATTAATGACTCTATAAAGGGACTATTGCTTGCAGCTTTGGAGACTGTGCTAACACTTTTATTAGGTCCCTGAACATGTTCTGCTTTCTCAGAGGCAATGTTATGTTTTGACCTAGCCGTCTGTTCTTTCTTGATGAAAATTTATATATATATTATTAATTTCATTATAGATCTTGGATATCCAAATATGTATATTCTGTGTTTCTCTGACTCAGATCTTCAATTTTCTATTCATAGTGACTTCTAAGGAACTTGATAATTCTTTGAACAGGAGTTCTCACTCAAATATTAGATTACCATATTAGATTTATTTCCTTGAAATGAAAATAAAAACAAAAGCTAGGTTTCCCTCAAAATTAGCAAAATTTACTGGCTTCAGAATCATTCAATATATGTCAGGCAGATGATTTTCTTTTGTCTTAAATGCTTTTCTTTGCAATTTACTGACATCTTTCTGTTTAACAATATCTTGTGTATGTGCTTTGTCTTTCAAAAATCTCTCTCTTCTGGAAGGAGAAACTCACTATTTCTTTCTAATTCTGGCAGTCTTGTCATGGCTTTGGGAAGAACAACAGTGATGAAACTTTGGATGATTAGAATATTTGGAGTGTGGGTGCAGAATAATAGGATGGATCCCCCACAACACAGACTGGCTGTGATGCAACATGGTTACATTTTATTCAGACCAGGATTAAATTATTTCAGGTATTTGGGGATCAGTCAGGTCACAAATATTTGGACAAATCTAATGTTGTGTATTTTCTGTTAGCCTCTGCCATTCCAAACTAGGATGCATAGATCATTGCTTTATGTTTATTGTTGTATATTTGATATCAGGGTGACTAAATCAAGTAGCTAAGGACAGCTTTGATTTTCTTAATTGTCTCTTACAGTATAAGCCACGATTCATAATTATTTCAGCTTTTACTATTTCATAATCTGCTAGAGTTTACTAATGCCATGGTTTTGGTTTTGTCTATCCAACAGCTTTCCCTGCATGATGAGTCAAGTTCCACTCTTTCATTTCACTCCAGGAGTGAAAGCAGGAGTACAGAAGGTCACATAAGCATTTGAGTCTTCTATGATGGTGAAGCTTGGGATGTGTAAGAGAGGAGCCATGTGGACACCTGATTCCCAATGCCATGTGGCACTTCTCACTCAGCTTGGCTGGGTGTGTGTGAGGTGGCACAGCATGGGCAAGTTGATGAGCACTCTTATGGAATCAGCACTCCCAGATTTCCAATATCTGTAGAAACCACACAGGAATCCTATTTACCATAGTAGGTGTAGAAGTGAAATAAATAGAATTTGTTCTCAAAAAATATAATGGTTTTCATGTTATTTAAGCAGTGTAGCATTCATGGTAGCTTTCTTGGTTTTATTGTTACATTCTGATACACTATTTGAGTAAAACTTTGATTTGCACAGCTCCTTTGACAAGATCCACATTTCATAGAGGACACTTCAGTATTTTGTATATTTTTTATGCGCAATTTTTTTATTACTTACTACTAAGTCCCACAGTAACTTGAAAAGTCATTAACTTTCTTTTTATACTTAAGTGTTGCAGTGAATTTTGATTCATTGTGAGTTTTGAAGTGTGTACAGTTTCACATATAAGTAAATCTTCTTGGGAATAAAGTTAAATCACTGGCCAAACATAGGTTTCACTCTCATATAAGACAAGCTATGATCAAATTTGATACTAGATTTTATATAAAAGAATTTATCTAAGAAATATCTAGTGAACTTATCCAGAAACCTGAATGTCTTTCACGGGAACAAACTGGTTTTTATCACATATTTAAATTTCAACTTCTGCCATTTTTTAAACCAGTGACAGTATGCTCATGTTCATCCATTTGGTCTACCAGAGTAGAGATTTTTAAACTATATTCTGTTACATTTGCTTTCATTACACTTACAAATTTGTGTTAGAGCTCCAGAGTCCTACGTGCACTGATGACATGGCAGTCAAGGAGAAGGCCATTTAGACTCCCAGCAATTTAAGATAAGATAGTAGGCCAAGAAATGATACTTTGCCATTCTCTATTCATGTAAGAACTGAGACATTAATCTAAAAATCTGTCTTTAAAACAAAAAAATCATTAAATTAATGAAAAGTTGTTTGAAATTGAGTTTGTGAAGCTATAGTTATTAAAAAAAAGGATAAATTATGATTAGTCATACATTAAGCAATTTGAATTGTTACAATTTCCTTTTTGTTCTCATTCTTCAGTGTGTCAAACATATTCTGCTACTTATCAACAGAATGTAATTTTGTTAGACATTAATAATTTTTATCATGTAGAAACATGAAAACTAACAGCATGACTGCATGTCTTTCAACACGCTATGAATTCTTTTCAGGTATGGTATTCTGAAATGCATTTTTCACTTGGAACATAGTTTCATAGCTTAGAAGGTGTTTTAATGTGTAAAAATGTATCATATTTTATATATATTCATTTGGCACTTTTAAAACATCTCATTTATGCATGTAGCAAAACTGTTGCTCTCCTGCTTATGCATCTCATCTCTTGGATTTTTTCTCATGCATAGATCATCTCCTGAGATTGCAGGGACATAGTCTGTATGGCTGGTCTGATCTAGGTTTCATGTCATTTGAGGAGAGAAGACAATAAGGTAAAAAGTTCGACCATGGAGAAAGGAGGTTTTTCAGTGACTGCTGCAGATAAAATTTGCAATAATGAGTAATGAGTTTTACACCCTAACACAGAATAAGATCACTGCTGTATCCAGAGAATTGCTCTTCACGGCATAGATTTGCTTCCATTTTATTGCCTGGCACAATGGTGTCTTGATTGCTGATTGATTGATTATTTAAGTATTATGGTAATACAAAGGACAAGGTTGTTTGGGAGACAAGAATCTTTTACATAGACACATTGATATAGTTGGGGAAAAAAAACCATAAGAATTCAAGCACTAAAGGCTTTCTAGAGTCCATCATCAGAAAAACAACAAATAAGTAACAAGAGCGTGGGGGCAGTAGTATTTTAGAGAACTTAATCCGCTAAGGAAATTACCTGCACAGATGTATTTCATTGTCTGCTATCATCTGATCTTTCATTCAAAGTGGACAGCCTTAAATCTATGTCATCTATTCTTTTAGCAGGCCTGCAATTCCACACCCTATTGCCACAAATCATGCACACATTTCTTTGTTATCATATGTTCCCTCATCTTCAGATGACAGTTTGATGTAGTTTATGATCTTGCAGAAGTCTATTCTGTATTTTTTTCTGACAGACAGTTGATTTTTTGGTGTTGTACATAGATTCAATACTTCTGAGTTTAGAAGCCTAGCCTTATAAGGACCCTCAAGGGAAGCAAGCAGGGTTTTTTCAGATTTATGGCTGGGAAATTGTGCCAGTAACATCTCTTTATTGCTTAAAGAACCCCTTACACATTATAACCTTTTTGCTGTCAACAACATTTGGCAGAGTATAGTTTAAAGTAATGCCAAGGCACAGATTTTTGCAAAGTCGTTGGCTATACATCCTTAACTTGTGCTGAAATGAAAGCACAGTTCTCTTTGAAGTTACCGGCCCAGAAAGTTCTATCCCTGTTGGCATTCTTGTCAGTGGTCTCAGCAGACAGAAGCACCTTCTCTGTTGAATAGTTTTTGGTTAAAGTCCAACAGATAAGTACAACTGTCCCCATAGTTGAACTAATTCAGTGGACAGATAAAGGGATTTAATTCTCCAGCTTTCCCAAAGCTGTTCCGTTTGAAACAGTAAATTCAATGAACAGAAAACAAAATGTATAAGCCTTCCTAAGATAACCCAGGCAATCATCAAATTAAATCTAAGTATTATGTAAATGCATTCTTGGTATTTGACTTGATGTATTTCAGGATATTGCCTTTAAGCTTCCTAGTTCTATACATATTGTAGTCTTTTCGCCTCTGGTATAAAATACTGCAAAGCCAGACTTCTTCTTGCATCTTCAAAGCTTGAGGAATCTGACTAGGTTAGGCTTTTAAACTAAAAAGCTTTTTGGCTCAAGGTTAATTAATGGGTTAGTAGAGACAGTTAAAAATTTTGCTTACTTTGACTAACAGGCTTAAATAATACTACAGTTTACATATTCTTATGGGATTATAATAAGCACATAAAAAACCACTAGCATGGGAATCTCCCTCCACAGGCCTGTGGTACCCCAACAGGTGTTCAATACTCCAGTGGTCATACACAGATACATGATATAAACTAACATCAAGGCCAGTTAATGTTTAATATCTACCACAGGGGTCATATATGAAATACTCTCTCCATGTTACAGTTTGAGGGGAAATTAGGCATTGAGGTGTGTTTACAATTCTGCAGGTCTTTTACAAACATGTCATAAATATGTATTACTGTAGTCTGCTTGTTGTATTTATGATAGTAATCCTGAAGATCTAGTTCTCTCATTAGTGATTAATTACTTGTTGCTCACAATTGCTTCAACTCTGATTTAGCTCAAATCAAGTGAACAGAGAAATTTTTCCCCATCTGAGTGGTAGTATTGAGTTTTACGCCATACATCATGAAACTCCTTGAAGATCAGCAGAGATCCTGGGTCACTTTTATTTCCAGAGATGGAAAAATACTTAGAAAACCCCTGTAAGTAACTGCTGGAATAACGAAGGCACTTAGAATGGAAGAGTATAGAGGAGTGACACCCAGGATACCTGGCAATTCTGGAACAAGAGCAAGGGAGAGAAAATTCCTTGGAAGACAGCAATAAATTTGGAGCTTGGGAAGATGTTTCTGTCACAAATCTATACAAAAATAAGCAAGGATAATTTTTGACTGGGAATGTAATCAGCAATCTGTACTTTACTGTGAGTAGTGGACAGAGGAATAATAAAACCTACAGACAAGAAGACCATTATCATTCTCACAATGAGATCTCTCTTAGAAGTCCTAATTTTTTTCCTTGACTCTCGATTCTGAAAACAGAATCTAAGGAAGCTACAAAGTACAGACACTGTCTGAAATAATGTCCTTTCTTTTAAGTTAATCCTATTTTTTACTATTTGTGTGTAATACAAACAATAAAAGTGTAACAGGCTAACCTGTGTTTTTTCTTCAAATAAAACATCCATGATGTGCTGATACACGCTGGTATTTTTAAGATTATTCTCCTCCTGCCTGGACAGGATAAACTGCATTTAGGTCAATCTGAGGAACTGATTTATAGTGTCACAAGAACAGTGTGTTTATAGTGTTGTCTGACTTTGCCTATCTATTTATAGTTCCTGGTCCAGCTCACTCCTAGACAAGCAGCCTGTCATGCCTTTTCTTAATGTGCTCAAAATGGTGACTTTCAGCTGTTCTGCCTCTTTCCCTTCCAAATGGGATATCAGAGTTGCACTACTAGAAACCAAGTAAATATATTTGAGTACTGCAAAACTAGATACCATTCAAATTAATCTGTTTCACAGTTTTATCAGTGCCCTAGATGTATATTTCCTAGGACTTTAGGAGGTAAATTTCATAGTATTGTATCATCACTGTATGAGGTATATTCCACAACTTTTTATCGAGGTGTTTTGTAAGATATACTTGATAGCATTTTATGAAGCCACTTTATCAGATAGCATAAATAGCATTATAACAGGAAACATTTAGGGCATATTGCATGGCATACAGTTGCCTACAAATACGTAAACATAGAAACAGTGATAGAAGACATGAAGAACAATTTTAACTCTCATTATTCTGAAGAAGATCATTGCAAAACTGAACTTTCTGTACAGTATATGTTTTTGTACAAGGCAATGTACTGTACAATGATTCAAGCAGAGAGTTTTTGTTTTACTTCTTACGTGATAGAGTTACTCTCTCTCAGGTGTATTTCCAGTCCAGTAGTACTTGCAACATAAAATTTCTGTATAGCCTGCTAATATATACTCACTTTTTTCTGATATATTTTCTGCTTTCTCTCCTCAAAAATCAGTTCCAAGTCCTCTGACATAAGGCGCTCCTGCAGAATTGCAGTTCCTGTCCTTACTCATGCAAGATCCCTGCAGTCAGTGCACTTCTGCATCATTCAAAGATGCTCTGCAGCCAAGTTGCCCAGGCAAAGTCCACAAAATCAACTCAGGCATTAGACAAAGAAGTAGGGTACCAAAATACAGAAGTAAGAGGGGTAAAATTCGTATGGTTTCCCTGGTAGTGGGAAGAAGTCAGAAGAAAGGAAGCACAAAACTGATGATTTATTTTTGTATTTGTTTCCATGGAAACTGAACAAAAAAACCCCAATAACTTCTAGGTTTTTTTCTGTACTTATTGGCCTACCATATTTGCTAGGGTAACCAGGAAGTACAGAATCATTAGTAGACTTCCAACACTTGTCAAATGTAGAAAGAAAATAAGGCAAAGATGTTGTACTTGGAGAATTTAAAGTGAGGCTAAGAAGGGTTGGAATGAGTTTCTTTGGTCTGAAAAGGAAAAGGGCAGAATAACAAAATTATCTGAAGCTTACAACTGAACAGTCTTGACATGACTTGGTAGGAAAAAATGCTCAAAAACCCAACTCAACAAAGATTCTAGAGAAAAAAAAATCCACTGAAAAGAGCTTGTTTAAATCACCTTTGGATAAATAAACACTGAAAGTGGCGTAAAGTGATAGTGCTAAATGAACACCATAATTGTCCCCCATTTACCAATACAGTGACCTGCAAGAGCAAGTTCTAGAAGTCCACCATCCACCTCCTAGAGTCTTTCTAAACCGGCATCCCAATCTACTCATTAGAAAAGTAACCATGAAGAAAACCACACATACATATTTACACAACCGATCAAAAAGACAGAACTTTAGAGGCAAGATAGGTTTCAAAACTTGTTTAGTTTATGCTGTAATACTTTTTTCAATAGTTTCTGTGTTAAAGATATACTTTCTTAAATGATTCACATTTTCCTGTAAGATGCACTTAATTTTTTATTGAATTTATTAAAATGTAGAAGAATTGCAATAAGAAAATTTTATTTAAAGGCGTTCAAAGTCAAACCTCCTACATGTGAAATACCAGGCCTTGCAAGTTCATCAATATGCAAGATAAAAATAACAACAGTGCACCCTTTCTTGAATGCAGGAATATTGGCACCCATAAATTGAGCAACTAGGATCTTGATGGTGACATCTAGCTGCCTATCCTGAAGTTCTGCACATAGAGAAACTTCTGAGAGATATCACATTTCTCATTAACTCTTCCATCTTGAGTGTAAGGAGGAAAATATATAATATCCAAATTTACTTCAGGGTACAGACTACACAGAACATTCTGGTATTTTCTTTTTTTTTCAACCAATTAAGGAATTATTTCAGCAATGCTTAGTGCTCAGGGTAAGATTTCATCAGTCAAAACTGCAGAGTACCAACACCCTTAATACTTACAGGACTAAACAAAAAACCAAAAAGCGGTAAAGACATGAGTTCCACAATATATACATGATCAGAGAAAACAGTGCTTATAAGCATTGCCAAAGGAGAGGATGAAAAATAGGAACCAGGTTTCCTCCTTTGTGTATATTTGGGAAACCTATGTAAGTAAAGTACTGCACAATTCGAGTATGGCAAATTGTGTAATTTGTCCCTCAGCATTTTTTTAAAAGTAATGATTTTCTCATAATTTCAGGCACATTAATCTGGGTAATAAAGTCAAGTCATGTTTCTGCAGGCTAATAAACAGGGGAATAGAAATTTCAATACTGGTTTGCTGTTGATGCATGAGATAAATTCTCGAGTAAGCTCTCTGTCATTGGATGCTCCACAGCAGGATAACCAAAGTCTGCAGCAGTTTTCTCACACCAGCAACCCTTAATCTAAAGAAATTTGACCCATGAACAGATAGTGCTTCACATCCTGCTACTATTGATACTGCCAGGTCAGTTACTAGAACATCTACTGAATGTGCTATAAAAACTATTTGATAGTTCAATAGTAATTTCCAGTGTGAAGGCAAGAAAAGACGTCTTAATTGTGTTCTTATGAACTGCTTCATATCATGACCATTTAGTGGCTCTGAATATTTTTTCTTTAGGTCTGATAGTCATAATTTGCAAGTAGCACCTTCTGCCTGCCAAGCTGTTGATGAAGTACATGACTGAAAAGTCACATAACTGTCAGGCTCACATTATGCTTCCCATGGCGCATTGCAAGAAATAAAATGAAAAAAATCTCAAACTTTGTTAGACTGCCAAAATATCTCATACAATTCTGAAATCAAAGCAGCTTTGTTGCTCCAGAATCAGTTGAAGGGGCAACACAGCAGGGCACAATCCATACATGATGCATGCAGTGGTGATGACACTCTGACATAGATGATTGAGAAGTTGATATGCCACTTACAAACAAGAAAGAACTGGCTGGGAATGTGAAGGTCAGCGAGATGCTGGAGTTTAAGACCCCAAGAGAAGGGAACAAGACAAAAACCAGTATCACAATCCTAGATTTCATGACAGCAGACTTTGGACTGTCCAGGGACCTGCATGGAAGAATTTCATGGGATATAATTATGAGAGAGAAGTGAAAGCCAAGAGCGCTGACTGATTTTCAATTTAACATATAACGTGTAATTTAACATAGCACATGTAAAAGTCCCCCATTATACATACTGGTATTCAATAGTTTTTCACTGGGAGATTATACATAGGATTTCCCTGGGAGAACTTACATTGCTCTAATTTAGTTTTCATTCCTATTGAAAATTATCCTTTAAAATTATCAACTCTACAACATTTCAAAACTTTATTATGGTCTCCTACCCTCCAAAATTTCTCATTTAGAGAGATCAGATTTAAATTATAAAAAAAGAAAGAACTCTCCATAAGAAAGATGACAAATAACACAAACCACAAAAAATGGTTATCATAAAATATCTTTCTGACATCCAAATTGAAATATAATATTAAATAAAGTAGCAAAAGCTGATTATATTCTGATCCATTTCCTATGAATATATGTTTAAATATTATACAATTTTGTATTAGCACCATTTTTCAAAAAAATGTTCTTTCCTGTCCTTTTTTTATTCATAACCAGAGGAAAACATTAAACTCTACATTTCCCATTTGAAATTGAAGTACCATCTGGCTTATTTTATTATTCCCCTTTCTTTATCTTGTCATGTTGCTCACCTTGACCAAATATGGAAAAAAAAAATCAACAAATATAGAGGAAAAGCAAGCTAAGTTCAACATGTGAGTGGATGTACATAGATATAAGTCCTGATTCTGGAACTTGCCTTTATGCAACTAATTTTAATCATGTCAAAAAGAATCTATGGGCTCAGAGGTAAGAGAAAAAGGGAGAAAACGATTTTTCAAACTGTCTAAAGGAAAGATAAAAGCTGTAATTTTAGTTCTGTAGGGGTCACTGAAAGGGTTACTGTAGAGGTATCTGTGTGCAAGGAATCTTAGCTGCAATTGCAAACCAACTACAGTAAGACACATATTCTCACAGATTCAAAATGAGGAACAAATGAGTAAAGTAAAAGAAAATCCACAAACATGGGGGCTGAAAGATAGACAATTTCAGCTATGCTATTTGTCATAATTTTTCTGTCATTATATTAAAAGTTTGTTAAATACATGAATAAAACAAAACTCTGACTGTTGGACTTGTAAAAGAAATTCTTTGCATGATATGGGTAACAGCAAACAGAGACAAAATAATAGCAGCACTCAAAGACCTCCAGAAAGGTCAAAGGCTGTTAAAACACAAAAAAATAAGAAAAAAAAAATCGTACAGTTTTCTGTTTTCACTCTTGTATGTTACAGAAGATGGATTGCAGAATTGAAAACTTGTTTTAGTATGTGAGTTTTTTTGTTGATTTTTTTTCCCTTTGTTTAGCCTGGAAGACAGAAGAATAAGTTGAGTATCATTCTAGTAATTAATAAAAATCTTCTGGAAGCTGGAATGACATTTGACTATACTACAGTTACAAATAATCCTTGTATAAAATCAGCTCCTGGGTAGGCAGGACATTACTTAAAGTGCTCCTTATTATATTTGACTATCTTTAAAAAAAACCTAAAAACCAACCAACCCAAAAAAAAACAAAAACAAAAACAAAAACAAAAACAAAAAAACCCTGGCTAAATACAGTGGACCAACAGAGAGAATGTAAAAGTAAATTCTGAAGTATTTTGCTGGATTTTGACAGTCAGGAAAGAAATAAAGATATGTTTTGCTGCTTTTTTGAATCAGGGTGAATTTATTTCAGCAAGTATATGTGTAAATGTACACACACCTAACTTTTATTCTTTGCTGTATTGTCTTTCAGTACCAAGAAGAGTTTCAATAGGGAAAATTCTCTTGATCTCCTCTTGACTCATGAGATGAGCACCATGGTCTATTTGCAACATTTCTACATATTTATAACTTTTTCACCCTAGTCATATTCCATACATATAATCAGGATATTGTATTTTTAGATGGAGAGTAGTACGTCAAAAATATTCTTTTCCTGTTTATGTGCTTTAGAATTTGTACATACGCATGCATGCATGAAGGAGACAAGATGTTGCAATCCAAAATTAAAAAACCCCAAACTCTAACCATATATATATTTTTACAAATATGAAAATCCATAATTACGTAAATGTTGTCAATGCTACATTCATCTCCTAATGATCAGCACACAAGAAAGCTGGCAGGATTTCACAAGAAATATATCAGTATGTTTTTCTGGGTAACCTATTTTTAATCATCCTTACATTTGAAGCAAGAGACAGTATGGGAAATAAAGGAAATTGAGTGAAAGCTTCAAGGTAACTTAGAAACAAGCAAGGGCTTGTTTTATGATTTTATGTACTTTTACAATCTTTTGCATTTCTTGTTATTGCTTTTATGTGCAACTTTCTCTTTTACATTTTCCTTTCTCCACTCCATGGCGTGACAAAACTACTGAATACTGATATTTTTTATATGCAAAAAAGGAATCATCTTGATTGAAATAGAAATATCCTTCTTCCTTCTTAAACAAATTTACAGTAATAAGGTAAAAAATTGTGTTGTAAAGAAACAATAACCTTGACAGTTAAAGGCATTAATGACATCTCATGTGGCATCTATAATGACATCTTGTGACACTGCCATAATTATTTCAGTCATCACTATATCCTACCAGCAGCCACATTTACTATCTTTTTACTTCTCATTTATTTCTCCTATATAGCAAGTGGCAAATGTATTGGGACATTAAACTTTGAAAAAACTTGCATTCTTCAAAGAAATTAGCTCCTACACAATTTTATCTGATATTGCTATATCTCCGATTTCTTTATATTTCAGACTATACTTAGAATTTAAAATATAAACTTGAGTCTTCTTTGTAATAAAACATTGCACATTTAGCTAGGATGTGAATGTGCTACAATAGGAAATTTGTTACTAATCTAGTACCATTATTAGGCTGATATTCTACTGCAGAGAGAAATTGTATAGACAGTAAAAAACAAGTATTAGAACCAGTAATTCAAGCCTAATGAAGCAACATTAGCACTTTTATGTTGTACTTTCTAATTAGGAAGTCTGTTAATGCAATTGGGGCATTTACTTAATTGCTGTGAACAATTATTTTCAAATTAAGCCTAGCAATTAAATAGCATGATTAAACTCATGCTACAGGCTTTTTAGTAGAGATATGGTAAGTATCTTGCCTCTTGTATTATGCACTGTAGTCAAAACTGCAAAAATCTTCTGATTAGCCAATGTAAATTAAGTGCAATGCCATGTCACCAAGAACGTGAACGAATATGCAAACAGGGGAAAGAAGCCACCTCTGTTATGGAGTCCAAATAACAGCCAGAAAAAACTCTTGTAAAAACTAATAATATTGGTGATATTTTCTCCTGATTTCTTCTGTACAAGGGAAGGTCAAGGAGATGAATGCAAATTTATCACATTAGCTTGCATTCCATGTAGCAAGGATGATGAAATAAAATGCATTTTCCCATTAAGGCCACAGATAATGCTGAAAACCCTTTAAACCATTCAATCTCTCCTAGCACTTCACATAAGAATTTTTCTGATGAACAGACTTTTCTGGTGATATAATTGAGTAATCTGAAATAGTTATACCAGTACTAGTAAGATTGCAAGGTGATATGCATGATTTCATAGGACATACATGTTTCTTTTTATAAAACATGGGACCCCATTCATCAATGCAGATAGAGTTGTGTCTCACATGAGATACAAATCCTGTTGTATGCTACTGCTTTGCTTCTAATGATAAAAATGCATTGAAGCTTGGAAATGGGTATTTTCAATGTTCAGCAAACTAGCTAAGAACCTATTAAAAATATATAATGTTTGCAGTATTAGAATCCCAGGGAGAAAGAAATATTAACAGCAAGACAAAAGCTGAGATAGTGCTCCCTTTCATCAAGTAATATTTAGTTGCAATTCATTTTCTACTAATAGCACACCAAATTAAAACAAACAAACAAAAAACCCATAACAATTTAAACAACAAATGTTCTATCCTTCTCATGAAAACTTTGGAAAGTGATCAAAAATAACTGACTTCACAGCATTAGTTTTCAAGTATAAACAGATCCTAAAAGAATCCTAAATTTCACTTTATTGCAATAATTCAGCATGTGTTAGCTACTCTTCTTAAGTACTTAAGAAAAAATAAAATAAATTGAACATGATCTAAATATCAAGTATATTCTGAAATAGTTTGATCAGGAACTTAAAAAGTAAAGATTGCAAGTTACCCAATGTGATGTGATGGTTCTAAAACGTTTCAAAAAATTTAGTGGAAGAGTTTGAATAAATTTGGCCTGTGACTTGAATTAACTTTCCCAAATCAGAGTCTCTTTTAACATGGCATGTTTTCTTGGATTCAGATGTCACTCAATATGAAATAAAATGTAAAAAGCAGGAAATAAAAATAAGATAAAGAAAATAAAAGAGAAAAAAGAGAATAATTAACACACAATCACTTTCACATTAAAAAGAAAACTGAAGAATGGTTATATTTTGCTTACCATTTGAAAGTGTTTTATTGAAGACATAAGATGTTCTTTTTTTTTTTGTTGTTCCTTTGTAATTACAGCAATCACCTTAACCACCTATCAATCAAAAATCTTTGGTTAATGGCAGAAGTTGCTTCTATTATTTTTTTTTTTTTTTAGAAAAACTAAAACTAACACTGGGAGGTGGAGCACAATAGTGCTGTATCATTCATATATTATAAGCATTCATGCAACTTACTCCTTACAAAAGTAAACACATTTTTCAGGTTTGAAATGAACATGGGAAAGGAGGAACCGATGATTAAGTGCTATGAAAAAGCTGAAGAAGTCAATTATTGTTGGAAGATAAAAAGTTTACACAGCTTAATGCTCCAAATTGCCTGCCACCAAGGTAAACAACTTACATCAAAATCAGGATCTCTACAAACACTTTTGTCATGTGAATTTATTTTATATATTTCTTCCCCTTCAGACTGATCGTTGTTTTTCCTCTCTCAGCCAACAGCCAGAGCCCCAAGGCCACCACATGACTCTCCAAGCTCAGCCTGTGTTGGGGATTGACTTGCTACAAGAAGGTGTGCTCAGACCCTGAAGACAAAGGCCAGGGTTTTTCAGGGGATGCTTTTCCCCACCACAGCACCCTGCATCTGCTGAGCAGTATTTTGGCCACACAAACACCATGGTTACTGTCATTAGACATATTGTAACGCCCAGGACACTTAAATGTATGGGGTAAACAGGTTCCTCTGCTCTAGATAGGAACAAGAGAGAGATTCCAACCAGGTATTCTCAAGAGATGAAAATTACACATAAGTTTTTCTGGCAAAATACAAAAAATCAGGGGACTTTGTTAAAAAATCTTAGTACAACATAAAACATTTATGACAGCATTGACTTATCCCACTCAACTTACCAAACTAAGTTTTGTTTGCACCCTTTTGATGCTCCATTCCATGAAAAGAGTGTTAGAGGAGGAAGAAGAAAGGGAGAAAGACAAAAAGACAGGGAAAATATAGAAAGACAGACATATAGCTACCAGCTCCTGGGTTCCAGTGATGTAACAGAGAACTCCAAGATGAAGGAAATGTTAAAGAACAGTGTGCTGGTCTCCTGGTGAGTCTTCTTAAACCCTTGGCCCTCCATGGGCCTTCCTCTCAGGTGGGACAATCAGTCTCTCAGACACTCAGGGGCTTGGTTAGAAACACTGAGGGTGATGCAGAATTATTGTTGCCTTTTTTGCTTTAATACATTCCCTATATTCCTTACATATATATTTGTAGCTCTATACCCTAGTATTATATTCATAGCTAGCATTTTACCTACTCTATTAGATAGAAAGATAAAATAAATTCCCCAGCAGCTCCAAGCCCAAGGGGTCCAAGGCAAGGCTGTCTGGAAGCCAAAGTTGAAATCAGCTCTCTGAGACATGTTTTCATAAACAAGTATTATTCCTATCAAAGGGGGAAGTGCAGTGGGAATTCAGAAAAGGGTAGAACCAGGGATGAATTACCTCATCATTTATGGCTCTAACTGGTAATTATTGTCAGTTATGCTAATTTTCTAAGCATATAAAAATTGTATTCATTTTATGCTATGTGTGCATCTTTGGCACTTTCCATCCAGCAAGCTGTGCTCCATAAGGACCCTTATAAAGGTAACCCCTTTTTGTCACCTAAGTGTGTCTGGCTTGTGATTTTAGGATCAGTGAAAAGGCATCAAGTGTGATGGGCAGCCTGCAGTGTGCCATGGTTGACAGACACTGGGTGCTGGGGGCAGGCGGGACAGGGACTGTCTCACCAAAGCAAGGCCCGACCTGCCCCCTACCACACACATGGGAATTCCAAAGTGTCTGGAAACATCAATCTTTCCATTCTCTGACACTCTTATGTGTGACTGTGCTATCTCACTAAGGCTGCTGCCTGCCATGCTCCCATGTCAGCCTTAACCTCTTGCCTGCCTCGTCTTGCACAGCATAACCATCCTCTGAGATTCCAGTACGCCAATATTCACCTATAGGAACAGACACTCTTGTCAAAAGACAGTCAAAGAAGAAGAAATATTCCAAATGGGTTTGGTTAGTATGTGGTAAAGCATTAGATAAATGCAGCATAAATTTCCACAAACATGCTACTTTAATATATTTCCATAGAACATACCATGATGAAAAACACACTCATACAATTACTGATGTGACAAATAAAAATAAAACAACAAAACATATATTACTATCTCTTCAGTATGGTGTTAATTAGACTACATATTCAAAATAAAAGCAAGTCATGAACACCTTCAAAGTGAGAAAAGACATATATATATATATTTATTTTAAAGCCTAATTATGTAAGCATTGCATCGATATATAAAAAATGACAATATACTTTATTGTCTGCTCTACTAGATGATAACACGGTATATCGGCGATTGAAGGAGAGATGGGGAGACCGACTATGATCAGAATCTGATTTTACTTAGGTTTTCCAAGAACTTATATACCATTTCAGTAAGGTTAATAATTTCTACTACAATAATTAGGTTAAAAGATCATACAAACAACTCATACATTTTTTAACATATCTATGTAGGGGGTTGATTGAATCTTCTTCTCTTGAGCAGATTTCTAATCCCATCTTCTCATGAGCTCAAAGTTCTGTTTGTTCTTTCTAGGGCATCCTAGTCACCAGACTAGTTATGCTAATTAAGTTTGTTTTACTCTCGTGAATCCCCACAACAGTACAGTATTTACAGTGCAATTACATAACACAACAGACTTTTTATAGTATCTTCAACCTTAGTTTTGTAAGTCTGTAGCCCTGTAATACAGAGTGTTGTCATTGATTTTTACTGACTCTGGAAGTCTCAGGAGGACTTGTCAGGCGACCTCTGTCTGAATTTTTCATCTGTCTGCTCTTTTGTTTTCCTTGGTTTAGCTGCAATAACCCTCTTTCTAATTGACATGGGGTAGCTATAGCTAATTTTTGTTGATGTTTTCATGGTGTGATCATACTTCTAAAGATGACAGTAGCAGACAATTATGCTACACTGATATATTTACCACCCAAATATAATGTTGGAGTATAGAGGAAAATAAGCCTGGTGTGAGAGCAGAGAGCTCATACCAGGAGGTGTTCTCACATCGGGAGACCCAGGTTGCAGCAGCGGGGAATACAGACCTGGGATAAGAAGAGCTGGGACACAGGCTAGGGAGGAGACTTCTTTGCTATAAGCAACTTTCCACATGCCAGTTAAAGACATGCAGACTGGAGCTAGAAAAAATTGGCTTGATTTTAGAAGGAACAAAGGGAACTCATATCTAACAGCATCTAACATCCACAAAAGGCAGCATATCTATTGAGATGTAGCGTGGAGCTGCAGACTAACAAAAAAAGGAAAGTTTACAAAGTGTGTTAGAAAACACGTAGGAGCAGACCCAGATGAACATACGTCATGTAAGAAAGAAGGAGTAACGAAAAGGCAGAAAAAGAGTATCAGCATTTTATTGTAGGAGAGGTGCTCTTCCCTCTGATCCTCTCCCTGGTCCACCTCTGGACTCACTCCATGTCTTTCTTGCACTGAGGACCCTAAAGCTGCCTGGAGACTCCAGGTGGGGTCCCATGTGAGCTGAGTAGAGAAGAATTACCTCCTTTGACCTCTTGAAATATCAACCTCCTGACATAAGCATGATCTCAGACTTCGACTAGCACTTAGAATATCATCTTTCTGCATCTTCCAGAGACGGGTAACCGTTTCTTAAGGAAAGCCAGTTTTCTTTTCTGTTTGTTTGGTTTGGGATTTTTTTGTGTTTTTTCCTCTTTTTTAAAATTCAATTAATTCAAATTGTTTATGGCTCTGAAGAAAGCTAGTGGAGAAATGCTTCTGCAAATGGGGAGTAAGATATGAATGAAGCTGGTATAATCTGCCCCATTTGTTTCACTGATTCATATACTCTGATGTTCCCTAAGAAATACAGAAATATGTATTAACTAAGAGTACAAAGGGAGAGGAAGCAGAATTTATTTGCACTAATGTTTTTTCTGTTGAAGTCATAAGAATGTATGGACCACAAAAGTGTTCCCAATGGAGACAGATCTACATCTGAAGACCTGTAAGCATGCTCTGATGTTACAATGAGGAATTAATCTAAAGAAAATAAATACATTTCAGGGAATACTGCAAGTATAGTATTTTGAACATTAAAAGAACTTACCAAGGCAGACAGCTTTTTGAGGTAATTATGCTGTGAGCTAAGTCTGAATCATGAAATTTGCCTTTCCAATCTGAATTTTATATTGCCTGGATTGCACTACTTTTCCCATTGGTTGAAATGAAGAGCTAAACTGAGGAGAAAATTAGTCATTGTTAATAGTGAATTGTCCCTACACAAAGCCCAGGATTTTCTAGATTTGGCAGCTATGTTTTTTACCATAGCAGTCCATCTACTATGAAGAAGGAAGTCCTTGTAAGCCATTTTTCATAGATGTCTTTGCTTAATAAAACTTACCCAATATTTATTTATGTGGGAAAAAAAAAATCAGAGTTTGAAATTATTGAATATTCAAGGGTTTGTCACACATCAAACACCGTGAGAAGAGGGATCTGAGAATTAGACAAAAATCATGCTAATTATACTCAGGGGCAAAAGACTTTGAATGCACGATATCCAAGAGAAATAAATGAAACAAAAACTGAATTATACTTTTCAAAAGTCTTTTATGCATATGCCAGCCAAGGAAGGTATCGTGACCTTAATATAGGAAATAATTAAATTAATAAAAACTGTTCTGACAAAAGAAGAACAATTTTACTGACAAGTATTAAATCAACTGCCTTAGCTGACTTCTCACTCCTTCAAATTAGCACAGCCTTTTAGTTCTTCAGTGAGCTAATAATTCCAGTTTAACAAAGGAAAAGTCAATTTATCCCTGTCTGGTATTTCAGCTTTCCTTTTGTCTGTGTGCACATATGTGACTTAGAGGTTGTTAATTCTTCATATAATGATCCTTATGTTCTGGAATTACAAAGTATACAAAAGTGACTGAATTTCTACCAGAATATTTTTTTTCTTCAGTATATAATCCATAATATATATATTCTAAACTTGGTATTGTGATCTTTAAAAAATTAAAAATGTTGGCTTTGGAGTTAATTTTAACTCATTTTTTGTGTGTTTGTTTTTTGGTTTTTTTTTTGTTTGTTTTTTTTTTTTTTTTTTCCCCTGTAATTACTTCAGTAAGAATGAAAGAACTTCCAAGAGACAAAGCAGGTTTGACAACATGGTTTATCCCAGATAAAAATATTTGACCAGAGCAGAACAGACTATACTTCAGGAACCTTCCTTTTCTTAATATGATTAGAGTTTTAGTGTCTTCAAAGTCACACATAAGAGCCAAACAATTCAGAAGAATTTTACACTGAAGCTGTTACAATTACAGCTTATTCTAAAACACTTTATCTTATGTTGCTTGGAAATCCTTTACTGGAAAATTTGGACATAATTAATAGATGCATCATTTCTGACCTGTAATATAGTTGATGGCACAAATCTTTAAAGCATTTATAACAGCATGCTAAGCTTTGTAGTATGAAAGAGAAGTGGTGGACTAAATAAAATCAATACCGGATTTTATATATTTGCACACATTTAAAAGAATTATTTTTAATAATGCACATCTTAATGCTATACAAGTACATTATTTCCTCAATTCTGTTTGCATAATTCGTGAAAAAAAATAATTAAACAAATTTATTTTTTGTTTGTATTATTTGGGGTTATCAATTTTTGTCTAAATCATTGCCTTGCCGATTTTGTAGCATTTTATGTTTATGTAAAATACCTATATAAGGTATTTTTGACAAATCAGAACGTTATTCGCACTAGTAATTTTTTGTGTCAAGAGCTACATTACATAGTAGATATGACTATTCTTATATTTACACCAGTGTCAAAACCATAGATATTAAAAACCGTGGTGTTATCACAGATAAGAAGTTACAATACAGACAACAGGCAACAATGAAAAATTTGAAGCAATGAATGCTTCTGATAAAAAAGTCTTATTAGGTGTTAATTTTTAGAGGTTAAGTATGAAAGAATTATGACTTGCAACAATTAATATTTTCATTAGACAGAGATGGTTTGTAGACACTGACAATATAACAGGGAGATTTTCATTTGTCCTCTTTGATGAGTCCTGAGGGACAGTTACTGATTTAACAGAAATGTTGGTTGTGTTTGTACAGCGCCTAGAGACCTTCAGAACCATTCATTAAGCTAGAAGAGTTAACAAAATTCAATTTAAGAAACCTTTCACAAAGGGAAGTAATAAGAATAATAAAAAAAAAATTGAAACAAATTCTGAATTAGTGACTATCATGGAATAACCTAGACTTAAATGACTCAAAATATGCAGTGAGGAAACAAAACCTACAGTTAAGATGGAAGGGCATTTTACTCTTCATGTATGCCCACTTATAATATACTTGATAGAAACAACAAATTATAAAAGATGAAGTAAAAAAAAAAAGAAATTTGAAAAGTCTCTTGTTAAAGGAATGAGGAGCAATGCTCTATGAGCAATGATCAAGAGGTTTATTCCAAGCTGAAGGAATTTAAGTGTATCTTAAGTGCATCTATGATGGCCTTAGAGTATTCTGCAAGACTCTTAACCGTTATTTTTTTTTTACTGAACATATTTTCTTAAAAAACAGGGAAAAAGCTCACATGAATTTGTTTGAATTAAAATACAGGAAAAGTTGTATAAAGACAGTGAAGTATTTGTTTTTTTCTTTCCATAGACACCAATGCATTCTATATGGTGAACTCTGCTGTAAAGTTTAGAGATCTGTAAGTCACAGGTATGCATGGCATTTTACAAATTGGATGTTGTCTCCTCTGGTGTAACTAAGAGTCCTTCTGTGCTATGAAGTAATCTGTCCTACAAAACCTGTAGGCAAAAATCAACAATTCTATAAAGGAGAAGTTAGAGCATGAGAATCCAAATGACTGGGAGAGATGTGTATTTTGAAGGAGAGAGAAATTACTTTAATAGAAATACACTATGCTAATCTCTGTAGCATGCAAAGGAAATGGTGGAATACAATAAAGTTAACATATAATTACTTCAGCAGAAATACCTTAAACCAAGCCTTAAAAAGAAGTAAAAATAGCACATAGAAAATGTAATATGGAGGGAATTCCAGCAGGATTCAAATTGTATGGTTTAAGGTTACAGTGTTAAGAATATGGAGTTGGCTTCTGTATACAACTCTTCCTGCTTTGCATCATTATTTGGGTAAGCAAGGCTGTCTCATCAACATGAGATGAGATGAATCCTTCGTTATTCTTTCAACAATAATTCTGCAAAATTTTAGTCAGTACCTACCTGAGACTACTACTTCAGCCACAACTTCAGCTTGGTTTCTAGAAAGCCATTAAATCAGGCATTAACACATTTCCATGTATCATTATTTGAACTCATCCCAGAGGATTATCTATGACTATCATTCCGTTGAGCACCATCAAGCCTATACAAAGACTGTAAGGAAGTTCACTGTGGAGCTTGGCACATTTCCTACCCAGCCATTTGTTTCTGTATTCAGACGATGTATCACAGAGGATTGCTGCTGTTAAATGAGGTCCTGGAAGGCAGAGCACCTGCCTCTAGATTCTGTCAAGAGTTGTTACTACCTGCTCAATTCTTCTGTGCCATTTAAGGACTTACACGTTTTGAAAATCACTGTTATTTTTTTTTTTTTTTTCACTTATTCAGCTCCCCTCACTCTTTTTTCCCCAAATATACATATTATTTTTTGAAATGTGTTCTCCCTTACTTTATATTATCAATAAATATACTGTAAATCCTAAATTAAAAAAATAAAATTTTCAAGATAAGAGGACACAGGAATTTTCATCATGCCAGTCATTCCTTATCACAGCCTTTCTGATGGCTGGCCATTCTATTTTTCACTGATGAATGATATTTATCTGAAATTTTGCACAATTTGTCCACCTTATCATAGGTCTGTAACTAATCTCTGGCTACATGCTCAATGGTCTGGATTCTCATCCCTCCCTTGAACACCAACCTACTCTGCTCCCTAGATATTCCTTAGAGCAAAGCATTCCCAGATCTCTTCTCAACTCTGAACCCTGTCTGTCCTTGGCATTGTCCCTATCATACAAGTTATTTTGCGTCTAAGATCTTCCCTCCCAATTCTCAGACCTAATTATGTAATCACTAAAATAAACTGCTGGGTCATACAAAACTCTCAGTCCACAGCTACTTCTGTCCAATCTTTTTTTCCAACTTATCTACAGTCCTTAACTGTACAAGACATCATTTGAAGAAGGAAGGCTTTCTAAACCCCACCCAGGATTCCAGGTAAGGGGTAGAGAGAGAGGGGTAGAGCATTCTGCTTGCACTGGTCACAACAGGGAGGAGAGAGCTGCTAAAAACACAGTGTGAATAATTAATGGAAAGGTAGGAGAATGGTGGCTGTTCAAGCATCCACTAGTGTGACTGCTGGACACTGTACAAGAGTTTCCTAGACTCTTCCAGGCAGTAGATTTTCACCTCTGTCATGTCCTCTTTATCTTCATGTGCCACTGTTTAGATGGTCATTCTCAGGAATGACTGAAATCTCAGTTCAACAAAAGAATATGGCTGTAGCCACAAGATAATGTTCAAAATGCTGAATTTCACAGAAAAAGAAATATTTTCAGATGCAATTCACAGTTTATACATGTTGCAAGATGTATTGCATCTTAGAGGTTTTTGGAATGCTGCACTAATCAAAAATAGTACAGCTTCCCTGTGAGAAGGTTTGTACAGTTCCCTTGGAATCACAGCGGGGCAGAGCATTTGTTTAACTCCACTGTGAAATCTCTGCAGTTCCCAGAATTCCTACAGTGGCTGCTCCTCGGCTGCATCAAAGCAACAGTACTAAACATGAAAAAAACCCATCCATGAGAATCACTGTGCTGAGATTTTAAATGGAAAAATTTACATCCTGTCATTATGCTTCTATACCTCACAGAGTGTCATGCTGATGGATAGTCTGTACTTGCTCATTTTACATGTAAGGAACTGAGGGGTGGGAATGACAGTTAACCTTGAAATCATGTGGCACTTTGGAAATGCCTGTGAGCCTTGGAAAGAAAAAAAGAAAAAAAAAAAAGTAAAATATTTCAATTACTTTATTTGCCTAATGAAAATCTCTGATAAGATTTGAACATCTTCATACTGTTTTCAACACCCAAAATCATATGAGAAAAAGTCCTTATCAACAGGTATGCATAATACATATTGTGCTGCACTAAGGCACAGAAGTAATGAATAATTATAACTGGTGAGGCTTTCAAGCACTTTCTGCTTGTGATCTTCAACATTAACTTAGATACAAATGTTTCATCATCTTTTTATAACTCACATTTTTACCATTTGCTTAAAAGAAATCACAATAAAATAACTAAGATATATTTTACTAAGTCATTATCCATAAAACCTACAAGCTAAACTCCAGATTTAGAAGTAATTCTGACAGATCCTTGCACTTGTAAGTGTCTCCATAACATGAGTAGGACTCTCTGGGGGCCACTTCCATGAAGTGCATTCAAGTATATCTCTATCTTTTCCGTGTCTAGGAAAACATTTGGTAGATTGCCTAAGCTACAAAGAAAGTTCTCCATCCTTTTTGTCCGCATATTTATTGGGAGGAATTTAAGGATTTAGATTATACTTAAAGAATAAGTAAATATTGCTCACTTTTTTTTTCATATTCCTTTTGGCTTTGGCAGTCACACATTATCATAAAGATCTTTCTCTAGTTTGCCTACATAAGTACTGAGCTGAATACACATCAAATATGTTATTTTAAACTAATATTTTGTTAAATTTTGATCAACTAGATTTGATTTACCACAATAGTCATCTCTATTTCCTCTGTTCCATCTGTAAATAGCATTATTATAGCATAGATTAAGGTCGTTAATTTTAGATTTTCTTAAAATATAGTTTTTATATATATATATATGCAAGGAAATTGCTGGAAAAAATCACTCAAAACAGAACAAATCAAGCACAGAAAAATAGATCCCATGGAATAATTTTAAAGGAAGGTAGTTCCTTGGTAGGTGCAGCCCAGAATTAGACCTGCTGTTGTTGCTGCTGACTCATGTTGAGCTTGTTGCCCACCAGGACCCCAGGCCCCTTTCAGCAAGGCTCCTCGCCAGCCACACATGTGCTGACCTGTAGTGGCCTTTTTGGTTATTTCATCCCAGGTGCAGGAATTAACACTTGTCTTTTATAAACACTATATTGCTCTTGCTAGCTCACCTTCCATCCTGCCAGGTGTCTCTGTGGGATGGCTTGTCCTTCTGCCATGTTCACCTTCCCAGCAGCATCAGGAAACTTGGCGGGGATGCTTTCAATCCCATCACCCTTGCAATTCCTGAACATGTGAGACAGAACGGGGCCCAGTATTAATCTCTCAGGACCTCACTTGTGACAGATTGCCAACCTGAGCAAAAGCCATTGATTAACACCTTCTGAGTGTCAGCTGTTAGCCAATTTCCTACACCACACACCCAACCCATTCAATCTGAACCTTTCAGGTTTGTTGAGGAGAGGCCATGGGAAACAGCCCTGAATACTGCTGCTGTCCCAGTAAAGAGATAGGTGTGTCTCTCTGATGTCAGTAAAGGTAATTCTAACTATGATTTTACGGCTTTTGTTCCCAACATAAATGTCAGAAAACAAAGAAGGTAACAAATAAAAACTTAAAACAAAAAGCTTAAAAGCTTTTGTGGGTTGGCAAGAAATATTTTGTAAAGGGAAATGTAGTGCAGGAAAACTCAGTACATGTGACTTATTATAAAATGAAAATAGATAGAAATTGAGAAGTAATTAGTTTGCAGTGTACAACTGCCTTCACAAAGACATGCTGGACACTGAAAGTCTCTGGAGTCTACTAGCCAAAGCCAACTGAAAAGGAATAATCAAGAGAAATTAAAATCAGAAATAAGGATGAATGCATACTTTTCTATTTGTAGGTCAGGTTTGAAATTCAGTTTGTCAGGAATTGCATATTCTTTTCTATTGATGTCCCTAAATGGACTTAATGGTTTTCTAATTTAGCTCTTTAGTAAATTCAGCTCCAAGTAAATTAAAGCATTTTCTGCATTTAACAAACACTTACGTAATATATCAATAAAGAAAAACATCTTCTCAACCAACTCAGAGGTATTATTCGAATTTAGCTTTAGAATTTAGAGGGAGCAGATCAAATCTGCACTGAACATTTTTTTCTCTTATGATTCAGGATGTAATAGCAACTCCATGCTTCTGTTCAAAGGAGCTCTACTGCCACAGGAGGCACTATTCATACTGAGCCTCAAACAGACACTCAAACAATAATTATCTGATTCTAAAAAGGCATTTGTTAGGAGAGCTGGAGAACTGAGGTTGTCAAAACCTTGTGGATACTGTATTTGCAGAAAGGTTTTAGAAAGTATGAGAGGTAAAAATAGTGTCAGCTTTGAAACCTATGACTGAACAGTAAAACCAACCTGTTCTTATATCCAAGAATTGCATTCTGTTCTGCTCAGTCATTGCAACACCCTTTTTTTTTTTCATTCCTTTTCCATGGCACCATCATGGCCTCCCCATCCTTTCATATTGCTTCTCCTCTTCTAATATGAAGGTCTGAGCCTTTTTCCTATACTTAAAGGTGTTCCACCTCCTCTTTATACAGCACCCTGTCTGACCTATGTTACACCAGATGTTGAGCAGTTTTTTAGAGTAAAACTGTGAAAACATGGGCATTTGATAGTCTCAGAAACTTAAAGCAAGAGAAACAAAACCCAAGACATTGTCACTGCAGATGACATGCTGGTTTGGTTTGTTGCTCTATTAATTTTTTTTTTTATTGAAAAGACCAGAGGGAACTGAAGATCAACATGCTGAATATCGTTTCACAGCATGAACAAGTGTTACAAGGAGTTGATGGTATATAATTGAGGGAACAGGAATATTACTTAGTTCAAGCCTGCAGTGTGTTTGTACTTTTGCAAACACCCTTCTGTGAAATATGTACAAAATAAACATTTTGAATGAAAATTAATCAAACAAAACAACGAAAAATCCCCAAGCCCCAAGAAATCATGTTTTTGTGCAAAAATAAAGGGGAGTCAGGAAAGATACACATTGCTGCTGAGACAATGTTTTTGTCTTACTATGAGCTACAATGAAAGACTAAAACTACCAATTTAGGAGCCAAAAGGGAAGTCGGTCCTGTTGTGCAAAACGGTGGAGTGCATGCTTGCAATGAATTGCTTACATTGGAACACTATCTGTTTTTAAAACACCTTTTCATAGAATCCTACAGTCCTTTACATTGGAAAAGACCTTTAAGATCATCAAGTCAAACCATGAACCTAACACTGCCAAGCCCAAAACTACACCATAGCCCTAAACACCACATCTTTGGGTCTTTTAAATACCTCCAGGGACAGTGACTGGGGAGCCTGTTCCAATGTTTAACAATCTTGTCCATAAAGAAATTGTTGCTAATATCCACTCTAAACATCCCTCAACACATTATGAGACCATTTCCTCTCATTCTGTCACTTGTTACCTGGGAGAAGAGATCAACACCCACCCTCCTTTCAGGTCACTCTGGAGAGCAATTAGGTCTCCCTTGAGACTCCTTTTCTACAGGCTAAACAACCCCAGCTCCCTGAAACACCCCTCACATGACTTGTGCTCCAGACCCTTCACCAGCTCTGTTGCCCTTTTCTGGACATGCTCCAACACTTCAGTGTCTTTCTTCTAGTGAGGGGACTGAAACTGAACACAGAATATGAGGTGGAGCCCCACCAGTGCTGAGTACAGGAGAAAAATCACTTCCCCTGTCCTGTTGACCACACTTTGCTGATAGATCATTATGCTATTGGCCTTCTTGGCCTACTGGGCACACCCTGGTTCATGACTAGCACCCCCAAAACGTTTTCCACTGGACAGCTTTCTAGACACCCTACCCCCAGCCTGTAGCCTTGCACGGGGTTGTTGTGACCCATGTGCAGGAACTGGCATTTGGCCTTGTTGAACCTCACACTATTGGCTTTGGCCCTATGATCCAGCCTGTCCAGATCCCTCTGCAGAGCTTTTCTGTCCTCCAGCAGGTCAACATTCAGACTGAACTTGGTGTCACCTGCAAAGTCACTGAGGGTGCACTTAATCCCCTCATCCAGATCATTTACAAAGATATTAAACAGGACTAAACACAATACTGAGGCTTGTTCCACAAGTTCATCCTGTTTGTGACTAGCTGTCAACTGGATATAACTTCATTCACCAGCACTCTCTGGGATCAACCATACAATCAGCATTTTACCCAGCAAACTGTGGACCTGTCCAAGCCATTAAAAATCTTGGTATCTCTGAATTTCCTAACAGCATTCCATCATTGCAATAGTTTGTAACTTATACAGTATATAAAATAGAACTCTCCAATCTCTTTCATGTAAGAGTAAATATTATGCTGAAGAAGCTTTCCTTGTAAGGGAAAATGACAAGAACATTCTGTGTACAAAGCCTTTTGTACACAGGACACACAGTAAAATGGTGTGGAAACAATCAATGCTGGCATAACAGAGTGTAACAAAAGACACATGTCAAACAATATGACAATGTAGAATAATGGGAGCCGGGGAAGGTGGAAAGCCAGAGCATAAAGTCTTTGATTAGATATAGAATAGGAATTCTCTTCCCTTTCAGGACGTAAACAGAAGGGTAGTAATTTGGGAGAGTGAGAGGCATGTTTACAGTAAAGAGTGCACTGAAAGTCTAGGTCTGGATATGAATCTATCAAATTTGTCCAAGCTTGTTTTATGGTATTTCAGCATTTTCATTTTGTGTTGGAAAACACAAATGAAATAAATACTGTCAAAACCTAAAAAGAGATTAACATAAAGTTGGATTCTAAATATGAACACAATTTTAAAGGTCTATCCTTCCATTCTTTATGAAATGATTAATCAAAAATCTTACGTAATGAAAGCAAAATAGATTCTTATAAAGGTTGCTTAAAGACTGTGTTTATAAAAATGTAAAGAACGACAATCAACATGCATTTTTCCCCTTTGTTGTCTGTTGTTCTAGATGCTGCAGGTGGCACCAGAAAAACCAGGTGTAAAGAAGCTTGCATTTCAACACCTTGCACAACAGGGCCACTGCAGATGGAGATAATACTTTTCTCTCTAAGTTAATGCCATGCAGATACATTTGAGCCAAAAAAGAATCAGTTCTATATAAATTCAATTTTATGAGAATTCAGTACAAAGAAGACTTAATATGAATGCTAGATATATTGCATTGAATTTCTGTTAAGAGAAAGAAAAACTACACCTATTTACTTCTTTTAACAGGGGCTAAAACCAAGTCTTTGGATGGATTTACAGAATCCATTTCTTCACTGATCCTGAAAGAATCAAAAGCAATTACCAGAAAATGATAAATAGAATGAGAGACAAATGCACTTCAAACACTTTTCATTCAGGAAATGGCAGGACCAGATATGCTGACTGTGTCCCAGTTTCAATATATGTTTTCAGTTTAAATTATTTTTGCTCTCTCTCCCTGTAATTAAATATAGTGTAAGTGGAGTGTTAGATACATCTTATCTCTGCAATAGAATAATTCCTCTATTAATGGAAAGATAAGAGCGAATAAGGTGCAATGAAGCTGACACTTAGCTGGGAATTAAGGCCTAAACAAGTACAGCAGTGAGACATTAATTTCATTTGTGTTTCTCATTCTCTACCCCTAAGTTTTTCACGTAACATTTCCGTTTCTGATTTTATCATAGGAAAAATAATATACACAGTAGTTGCTTCTATTAGCATGAAACAGAGACATTGTGAACTAGAAAATTACCAAGAAAATACTAAGTTTCTGAACTTAGCTTTAATCTTCAAACTAAACATTATAATAAAATAGATTCTTAGGGTTTTCCAGATTTGGGTTCTTAGATGAAGTTCTATTTAAAGTAACCACGTACTTCATTGATCTTCTTAATACAAAGCCTGATTCCTGTTCTTGTTTTGTGACGCCTTGGTATTAGGAGTCCAAAGTAGTAAGTAAAATCCATAGATCCTCACTCTATAGTGTAACTTTCTCTCTTTCTTATCAGCCTTGGCTAATGACGTAGAACTTGCACAGAAGAGCAATGGTTGCTAGAGAGTGAAACTGAGTGAATATACCGTTTTGTTTGTAACAGTCACATTTTGGTAAGAAAATCTCTAAAAATAAAATAAAATAAAACCTCTTGTTTGATGTAGTTACCAACCAGCACACAATGAGTGAAACATGGTATTGAGAGCCATGAACAATGTGGTCTACTAAAAGAAAAAACAACATTCAAACTACACAGCATTTAGAAACTCAGACTAGAGAATAGAAAAATTCAGTGTAGATGGTAAACCAGATTTCCAGATGAAGAAAGAAAGGAAAAGAAAACACTGTAAATGGTACAAAAACATGAGTGCATGGAAGATAGGTGGATTTTTTTGTATTTCACTAAACGTGCAATGAGAAATGCATAAAATGAATGCTAGAAATGAAAACATGTTTACACCTGGTAAAGGTGTATGAGTAATATAACTCTCAAGATAATGAGATGCAAATTTTCACTTGAAACCAAGAATCAAAACAAAAATAGACTAGATTAAAGCTGACCTTCTTATAAATATTCTAGAATGGTACAGCTTTCTTAATTAGAGACAGACTCATCATCTAACAGGAGCAATGTCTCTGAGAAAATAATCAAACAGAACAGCAATAAGGAAACTTCTTCCAAAAAAACAACGGAAACTGAATCATCATCATCATCATAGAAAGAAAAAAAACCAAAACAACAATGAAGTTACTTTAAATTGAGAGACATATCAAGAAAGACCTTGCAACATAAAGATTGGTGTGTTCTTGAAAAATGCCATGAAAATCTGGGTAACTTCTCAGGCCTGTATAGCCTCTATCCTACTCAGCTTCATTGGTGACAGGTTTAATGATAGTTCAATGATATCTGCACTGCACTGCTGCATAACTTTTGTAGCTACTGATACAAAGTATAGTTAGCAGGATGGAAGACTTATTCAAGAACACAGAAATGAGAACATAAAGGAAGAATGTTCAACAACTTAACTGGATAGCAAATTAAAAAGGAAAAAAAAAAGCTACATATATAGTAAACACATACCTGTAACAGAGGAAAGCATCTACACTGGGACGCAGACACAGATATCTCCAATATGCACACTGTGCAATAAAGAAGCTGCAGACCATCCAGCTGCCATATTTACAATCACACTATTGGATCAATGACCCATTTCAGCTGCATTGTAAAGCCAGCAGCAATGTGATTCCAATAATATGAAGCTTTAACATCCTGGAAGATTGTGACTAAGGGTTAGGAGACATACAATGAAACCTTTCTCTGGTAGGTGGATACATTCAGGCTGTCAGTAAAAACCTCACAGAAAAAGACACCTTTCTGCATTGAGCTCATAATGGCTGCACTGAGTTTATAACAGCTGGCACACCAAGGTGCTGGAAGAGGGAGGACAATGCTATAGTTTCTGTTCAGCTTTCTAATAGAAAGTGGGGAGAATATATCCTCTCAGTAAATTCACAGGCAGAGCAAGCTGCATTGTGTACATCCACAAAAGTGTGCAGACAAATCAGTGAAGAAAAGTTAGTAAGCTAGTGAGGAAGAAGCACATTTCATCCCTTGAGGCTAATGCAACACTCATCTGTGGACTTGTAATAGCAAGACAACCTTTCAGTATGCAGAGAATCTAAATTAAGACTAAGATACTTCCATCATTCACATTGCTCATGACACTAAATGGGCTCTGAGATTTTACATGTACTGTGTCAATTTTCCTCATGCCTACTTCATAAGTATCAAAGAACATGAACCACTGTAAAGACTCCCTAAGAAAACACAAGAACCTGAGACAGTAAAGATTATAGATGATGATCTTATCCTGTAACAAAAATATGAAAAGGAAACCCATAATTATGGACAGCCACTCTTAAGTGACTGCCAGGATTTAAATACCATCCTAGGAGAAAACAGGCTGAAGCTGATTTAAGAACATAAAAGCATAATCAAATCAAATGGATATCTAGACCTTTTTTTTTTTTTCCCCTCTTGCTTAAATCTGTAAATATAATGTTTGGAAAAGCTGTGTGATGCTGAAGAAGGAAACAGCAATCCAGGGAAAGGGGAAGTTTCAGTTCAGAACTTTCAGCATTTGCAGTTGGTTGCAACTGGATAGGGTGGAGTTCTGCCTTCAGGCTGGAAATATGTATATGCTTAGTAATTGTTATTACTTAGTTATAATTATTACTACCCTGCCACAATTTATGGGGAGGAGAGGCATTCCTAGGAAGGGGGTATCTTTATCTGATAGTCTTTAATGGATGTCAGTGGGATTTTCAATCACCCTTTGGACTGAAGTAAATTTTTATGGCTTTTTCAGCCTTAATATACATCCTGTGAAGAGCCCAAAATGGACATCTCTTGACTTCAGAGATCTTCCAGCCAGAGAAACTGAGAACCAGTAAAGAAAGGTGGAGTAGAAATGATTTGAAGAGAGTCCATTGATGGAGTGGAACAACTATTTTTCCAGATTGTGTGATTATACAGGAGAATCCCTTGAAGCCTTCAAATAGCTAATAAACAAAGTGTAAGAATACTTATACGCAATTAAAAAACAAAGCTCTGATGTTTAAAGAGGTACTTTTACTGGCACTGTGTGCTAATAAAACAGTGAGGGTTAAAGTGTACTTTTCTAAATTATCAAAATATGGTCAACTTTGCATTTGTGAAGCTTCCCCTAACTGCCTTGAATATTTTCAAAAGGCTGTTTTAAGTACTTTCTCAGTCATGCAGAAAATCTATGTACTAGGAGAGAACTAAATTAGAGTTTCTTAGATGCTAGTTAGCTTTTTATCCACCAGCTCTTACCCTGAATGGATACAATTATAACTAAGGTAATGGCATTATCACAAAATTTGCAGAGAATCTAATATTCATAACACGAGATTTGTCCAATAACAATTGTTCATAAGATAAGATTTGTTCAATCTTAACACAGTCTTTTCCATAAAGAATATTTTTAAATCTCCTCTGTAGGAGAGATATTATGGAAACACTTTCCAGTGCAGGATTTTCTAGGAATGGGCTGAAGGGAATACCAAGGCATTTATCGTTTATGGGAACGTCTTTACCTTTAAACTGAACAGCAGCAAAAAATTTTGCCATTCAAACAGTATTGTGACTGAGATAGAGTATCTTCAGGGTTTACAGTGATAAAACATACTTGATGACTATTTCTATTGCAGGTAGTTTGGAAAAATCCCAGCAAACAGAAAATTACTGAAATACTGATCCTTTATTAACTAATAAATACACATCCTGAAACTTCACTGAATCTAAAAATGATGGATGCACATAGCATTCACTAAATAAAATATGTGTCTTTGACTGAATAATGACCTATATAAGTAAAATAGTTGTTAAACTGGATCATGGAATGAGGTGATTTGTAATAAAGGTCATGTTATTTCAACATCATACTTTGAGAGCAGGAAGAAGAAAGGTCAAAACTAAAGTTATTTAATTCACAGTGCCTATTTAATCAATACACTTTTTTCCAATAAACATAGTTATTACAACTACATCAGATTAAGAATGCTTCTCCTTTTCTTAAGTAAATTGTTTCTATGAAGATCAAGCACTAGAACAGATGATTTTAACAACAGTGTTCTCAGTAGCCACAAGGTACCTTTTGCTCCACTGGTTTTTTTCACTTGTTGCTCTGCATTTGCCAGGCTTAGAATAAAAAATAAAAAATACCTCCCTGACTACTTAAAGAGACAGCCCTTATCAACTGATTCTATTCTGTCACAGTAGTTAAACTAAACAATAGAGAGATTTTTCATTCTGAGTGACAAAATAAAAAAAGGCATTGGAATATTTCCTCTGCTGGTTTTTGAGGTACTGAAATACAAAAATCCTAGTGCTTGCTGCTCCTGAGCACGTTGACAGCAAAGCACTAGACAGCACTTCTCAAAAAGCTCTTCTAACATGAATAATATATAATATAAGCAAAACCCTCCACTCTTGACATCAATGACTTAGCCGTGCCACCCTTCTTCACACTCATCCCCTATTAGACTAGACTACATATTTGAGGATGATTTGAGCCCAAACTGCAGGATTTTTGTTTGTTTTTCAAAGAAAGAAAAGGAATGGAAAGCACATTAAGGGGCTAATCCCATCCTCTCTCATATCTAAACACATTCCATATGCTGAATAGGAAAAAATGTTCAGAAGTGCTGTTCACAGATCGATGAGATCCACTCACAGTTGAGTGGAGGCAGCTGGGGAAAAAACTCCACACTTGTAAAAAGGGTATTCAGGTCATAGATTGTCATGTTCACAGGTTTTATGGAAGCAGAACATATGTCAGCAGTGTCTAAGGGAAAATGGAAACTTGTACTGTTTGGGAAAGTGGCTCAGTAAAATAGTTCAGTGATCCACTGTTCCTGTCTACTAGACACAGTAAAATAAATAAGAAAAAGAAATAAAACTAACATTGTTGTGTGCAGTATCAAAACAATATAGGTTTGAATGTACTGCCTTATTCTGAAACTAACCTGCATATTAATGGATCATGAAGTTGGGAAAATGGATTGAGATTGTAATCCTTTACTGGCACTAGGTAATACTAAAGAAGCTATCTTAACAGTGAATGAAAAATGTAAGATAAGATCATAGTTTTCAACATCTAAAAAGGCATAAAGATAATTTGCAATTTTTTTTTCTCTTATTGCAAATAAATTTTCTCATTGAACTAAAATAATTATGTTGAGGATGTCTCCCTATTTTTAAACTCCTTACTTGATAGGTCATTCTTCAAAGGAAAAATACAAGTGCTTATACAAGATGCTAGTTTTTCCATGAATGCTTTGAAATAATACTTATGACTACTTTTGTTCACATGCATGTTTGTTCACATGGTTTAAAACTGCATACTGGTTAATTGTTTAACTTTTATCATTTTTTCCCAGAGATGGCTTTGCTTGTTTTATCCAACAGGTATAGTTTACATTTTTTGGGACTTTGATAAAACACTTTGGTTTTTCCAAATTTCTTTTTTCTGTTTTCATGGTTTCATTTTCTTAGTTTCTTTGAAAATTTATTTCTTTTAGTATGCAAAGTCATATAATATGTGAATAAAAACACTGTTATTATCTAAAATCTAAAAAGTGTCAAAATGAGTATTTTTGCAGCTGCAAAGATAAAGCTAAAAATAGCTCCACTTAATTTATAAAGGGAATTATAATATGTTCATAAGAATAATTAATATTTACCATACTTACTATCATTCTTTTTGTCCATGAAAAAACCTGCTCATATTTCTGGGTTTTACTAGGCAATTTTTCTGTCCCTTAGACTTTTAACATCTCTGGAACCATATTCATGACAGGTTTTAATGCCTGCTTTTTTCTTTTTCCTAGAAGTCAGCTTCTCTGTTACAATTCAGTGGTTAGTGATTTTTACCTTGCTTGAAAAACCTTTGCAATAACACACTGCTGGTCATCCAAGAGGCAGATCAAAAGTGCTACCCACTGAATGACTAGTTGACAACAAAAAGTGAATTCCTCATAGGAAACTGGTTTACTTTAAGTGGCAACTCCTAAGAAAATACTTCGGTGCCCTGAAATGTCACAGCATTCTACTCTGGAGGATTCCTGTCTAAATAGTATTTTTCTCAATTAATAAATCTGTGCAAACTGTGCCATCCTGGTTGCAGAGAGAAGGTGAAATTTAGGAGCAGTGCGGGCACGGCCAGGTTGCTGTTCTATACCATGTACATCATCACTGGTGGAGCATGTTTTGGGGGAAGAAGAAGGAATGTGCCCCTGGAAATGCATCATTTTTTTCTCCCTTTCTTCGTTGGAGGGGATTGCCAGGATCAGCCCTCAAATCCTCTGAGGTTCCCCATCCCCTTCCCATTCCACTGAGATGCAGCTCCAACACACAGTGCTGAAAAGCAGCGCTGGTGTGGGAATATCTCTAGGGAATGGAGCAGCAGAGGTGAGCCCAGTTTCAGCTGACCTGAGCCAAAGGGAGCTGAGTCCAGCCATGTGGAGCAGGGTGGAGCAGTCTGAAGTGTCGGTGCCACATGGATTTGAATCAGTAGAGTGCAGTGTTCTGGAAAATGGGCAGTACAGGGCAGAAAATACAGGTTTTTTTGGGATTTGTCCATCATTGTTTGTCATTGTCTCAGGCCCAGAGATGGGGGTGCCAGCTGCAAGGAGCACCCTCCATCTTGTCTTTGTCTGGGAAACCATGTGGTCCTGCTCACAGGAGCAGCTGCCACCTTGTTTTTGTCCCAGCAGCCACATGGAACTAAGCTGAGCTGGTGAACACCTTTTAGTGTTTGAAGCATCTTTTCTTTTCATTAATATTGCTGCTATTACTGTGCTTTTTTTATCAATTTCTTTTTTCTCTTAGTAAATTGTTATCTCAACCCATAGTCTCTGCTTTTCTCCCTCCCTTGCTGGAGGGAATGGGGGGAAGGGGGGGTGGCTTATTTGGTGTTTAATTTTGGTCTGGAATTAAACTATTAAATACATTATCTTCACAATAATTTTCAGTGCAAACCTTTGCAACTTTTTTTTGAGTTCATAACTGGACAAAGTTGACTTTATTTGACAGCTTATTTGGGTTTGCTTCAGTGACTCAGATATGAAAAAGGCAGTCCCTACTATCTCTAGTCATCCAACACCACCTGGACATTTTATGCTTCCTGGTGAACATAACCTAACCTAGCCTAGCATGATGCTCTAACACATGCTGTCAGAAGGATTTGCTTTGATATAGACTTCTGGAGCTAAAGGCTTAAATGGGACTTCTGGACAATAACTATATAAATAATCAAAGGAGAAAAATAAAAGTAAAAACCAAAAAGAAAATCCATAAAGAAAACACAAAATCCTGTCCCTTATGGCAACATCTTGTCTGCTACAATGTTTATACCTCACCTTCACTCTCTTCTGTGCTTGTACAACTGTTACTGAGGTCATAGTATGGGGAAAAAAAAAAAAAATGGTTGGGAGGGGCACCTTCTAGCAATTAAAATAACCCACCTTTGGAGTTCTATTTTAGATGGACCTCTTCAGTAATATGATGTGTAGCACATCCTATACAGAGTAACATTAACACAACTGTTGAGGCAATGACAAAGAGCCAGAGGAGGAGCAGGAGCTTTTTAAGGTGCCTTGACATTTCCATCAAAGTCAAGGACTGCATAAATACCAACCTTTCTGGTACAGCCTCGAAGGCTGACCGCAGAAGATACAAGTGGGGAAAGGATTTTTTCAGAAAATCTGAAATTCTTTTTAGAAAATCTGTCGACTGGCCAGGCAGGGAGATGCAAAAATGGGACTCATATACAGCTCAAGGATTGTAGCTATTCTACTTATTACTGAGAACAGAGCATATATTTTGGCACTGAATGTAAGCAGCAAAATGCAATCAAGCTTAAATAGATGTTAGTATTGTCTCTAATGATTTTTTGTTATTTGTAGTATTCGATTCAATGCAGTGTCCAAATGTATTTCATAAAGTTTTAATTAGATACAATGCATAACTTGCCCCTATATGAGTTTCATTGCAGTAATTATTTTAGGAATCTGAGCAAACATTCTAAGTCATCAGTTAATGAAAAATGGGTTTGTATGTTTCACTCGAAAATTTCATTGGATTATCCCCATCTCAAAAAATATATGAGCAAATTCAAATTAAAGAGACAATAAAATACTACTCATCAATAAACCTAAATCAGAATAATTTATTCCTCCTATTATTTAAAGTCAGAAGAGATGCAATGGCTACGTAATAGGACCGCTATCAGCCTGCATTTAGAGAATAGTAATGTAGAGAAAAAACATCCAAAACAGTTCTTTTGTATTTTGCTTCTTATTTCTGACCATAGACATTTACTTACAAAACATTCAGCTGAGGCAGACAACTTTCTTTTAGCTCAGAACCAAAGACATGTGATTTTCAGCCCTCTGAAATTGGTTTAGTTAGATTTTTTTCAAATTAAAATATTTATCCAGTGATGAAAAGATAGGCAAATACATATAAACTCATTTTCAGGAAGGCACAGGTAATTTCATTCAATGCACTTTCTCTGGGAAGCTCATTTGATGAAACATGCATTTGTTGTCTTATTGATGTTTATTTTTGCCTCTAGTTCACAAATACTGTATGCAGGTTTATCCAAGAGAGTTATAGGAATGGGGTCCATGCTTTAGGTATTTGTGGACTCTGTAAACAGTTTGGCTTCCAAACTTTTTAAGCTCTCCCCACTTCTCCCCTTCTTTTTATAATGTCTTTGTTCTGTGGAAACCAGAAGCCCTAAAAATTTAGATTATTGAATGATTTCCGTTAGAAGGGACTTCCAAAGATCGTGTAGTCTACTCACCTGCCAGGAATAGGGACATCTACCAATACCTATCAGGTTACCAAAGTCCTAAGCAACCTGACCTTCAATACTTCCAGTCATGGGGTATCTACAGCTACGGACAACCTGTTCCAGTCTCTCATCATCACCACCACAAAAAAGCCCTTTGTCCTTATGTCCAATCTAAATTTACCCTCTTTCAGTTTAAGATTGTTGCCATTTGGTTACAGGTTTTGAAAAAAGAGTAAAATTATATCAATGGGCTGTCTGTATTGAAGCCTCTAAAGTATTCAAGACCATGCTGGGTAGGCAATGTGGTCTTGTGGAAGGTGTCTCTACCCCCTGCAGGGGCATTGGAACTAGACAATTTTTATGGTCCCTCTCAACCCAAACCATTCTATGATTCTATGAAAAGCAGTGTTAGAACTGTGCAGCAACACAGGAAAATACAATGCTTTTAATACCATAAATGGCATTAAAGGTTTATACAGGAAATCTTATACTAGTAAATCTCAGCAGCAGCACCATCTGTTTCAGCTCAGACTATGTATGAATAAAAACCTTTTTCCTTCCCTCATTAGCCAATTCTCCACACGTGTGCGCATAAATATGCTCAAAGAAGCAAGCACACTTCAGTCAGAACACTCTTTCCTCTCTTCCTTCTCCATCAGCTACAACATCAACTACTCCAATGACAGATTATTGCACAGAGGCAAGAAGTACAATTCATACCTCCCTTCTTTCTTGAATTTGAATTCTCTGGCAGAAACAGCAGCTTTGGGCTCTCCAACAGGCATGCAAAGTCAGGTGCAACTTCAACAGTCATTGCCTACATCTTCCCAGAGAAAGTATTTGCTGTTTATCATGACCTCTGTGCCTTTGAGCACACATAAGCTAAGTTCACCAAGGATCCATCACAGCTCACAAAAGATAGCAAAAGTACTGATTTTTGTTTCTTCAAAAGACAAAAAGCAAAAAAAGCCCTGAATTTTGGCAGAATTCAAATCTGAGAAATTTTACCTTGTGATGAAAGCTAGAGAGATTGTAAGTAAACACTCAGAAAACCTTATCCCTAGAATTTCACAATCTGTTTTCTCCTACAGAAGACAAATGGGAGATATAGACAAATTTTGCCTCTGATAGAAATCCTTGGCAACAAATGGGAAGTCATCCTATTAATTAGATAAATAATATAGGGGTTTTATATTTATTCTTTATATTACAGAAGTGTGTGGTAGAAGCTACATGAAACTTATATACAACCATACATTAATACGGCAAACATGTAATATCTGCTCTAAGCTATAGAAATGCTGGCATTCTAAAAAATATCCAAAACCCACCAAAAACATGACATGAAAAAAGTCAGTTAAAAGAGGTATTTTGAAAACACAAGGTTGTGCTTTGGCAGTTTTTAAATTATCAGACTAAAAAATATTAGTCGTATATTGTCTATTGTTCTTGCCACTGGTGTATGAGAAAATATTTTGCTTGAGGGAGAAGGGAGGAGAACATGAAGGAGCCTTTCCCTTTCTGCATGTGTATTCACCTCCCCCTATTTACATCACACAGCCTGTTTTGGGGCTCTGGCAAGTTGTTTTGCTGTCTCTGAAAAAAATCTTTGTTCTTTCTGCTTCATTAACATTATGGGTGGAAATTTTATTTACTCAAAATGGATTTAATGTACAGAATCTGCCTCCTTCTGCCTCTCCTGGTTATATGGCTATGTAGGTGGCCTTTAGTCAGGCTTGCTTCTATCATTTCAAGGGCAATGACACATGCAAGGAAGTACCTGGATCTCTTGCTAGAATTTTAAATGCATTAAATTACTGTCTTTTCAATTTCAGCAGAAGAGTTTGGGATCAACTTGAAAGTTTCTTTGTTGGATGAGTCACCAGGTTTTGTTACTATAGAATGACAAACATCTGACAAATGACAACCTGTCTAGAGATAAGGATACTAATAAAATAAACATCCAGTCACTCCAGAGAAGCATCATTCCTGCAACAGGGATTTTCTTAGCTATGTTCACAATTGAGTGATGGAAAAGGGTAAGCAGACATTAATCTAGTCTGTTTTATGGAGAGAAAAAAGTGACATAGAACTCTGAAGGTCTAATGGCATTTTGAGCACTTTATCTGATTACTCTTTCAAAATAATAAACTATTACGAGAAATTACTGCACTGTTATGATATAAATTTTTTCCAGGCAATTCTAATAAACAAGAAACACAAAGTATATTTATTGCATTTTATGGCTTTGGCTTGTTTTATAGTTAAAAATAAAAACGAGAGATACTCAGAGAGATGACTTATGCAGGAGAAACTATGACTCATAGGCCTCACAAAACAGATGGGACTTGCTATTAGGGCTGGGCAAATCAAATAACGTGCATGCTGAACAGCATACTTATCAGATATTTCAATGACAGGAATAGGGCTTTATTCTCTCTGTGTCTTTAGTAATGTCACAGCAGTGCAAATTCATTCACTTCAGTGAGACAACTCCACAGGTGTTAAGAAAGATTTATGCAATGGCTACACATAGAGGGCTGTATGTCAAAAAGTTCTCCTAGTCCCTTTATTTGTTGTATTTTTCATAAACATCTATAAATAACTTCAATCATTTCAACACCAGTCTCCATCTTTTTATGCGACATTTTCTTCTTATTGTGGAACAAAATCATACAAATACTTATACACATCCTAATTAGGAGTATAATTGAGAATAACTGGAATGTTTACTTGATCAAGTGAACAAATACTTAAAGATACTCCAAATCATAACCACAGTGAATCAGCTGCTCTTACTTCTGTTGTGTGACTTATCCCATGATGAACATAAAATTCTGAATACCCTACCATGCTAGTAGAGCTTTGGATAGTATCCTTGCAAATTTGGATATCATCAGCTTTGTATAAACTGAACTCTACTAAAAGTATAACACTTTTAAATACCCTTAAGAAACTTACATACTTGTTCCCATTCTCAGAAATTAGGTTAAGAAATAAAACAATTTTATTTGAAACAGCCAATTTTCAGTGAAGCTTAATATATGTCACAATTTTCATCTGTCTAGCATGGAATCATCAGTATGAAAGAGTGACATGAAAATTCATGTGATACCAACATCAGTTTTAAAGAAGTAATGCTCCTATCTTTCCTTTCATGACCTTTAAGTATTTTCTCTATCTATTCCTCTCCCAGTACAATTTTGTAAATCTTATACAGTGGGTAAGGTAGCTGTGTTCTGCCATTCTCTATAAAAATGTTGTTTAGAAATTGAACAAAATAGACACAGAATATAGAATATTAAATTTCCAAATATAGGATGAACAAAAAATACCTGTACTGATTCTTTAGACTGCAGAGTTCCTTGAGGACTAGAAACACACACCTAAGCTTATTACATTTATGTACAAATTGGGTAGCCTATATGGACTTAGGTAAAACCTTAACACTGGCAATGTGTCATTTTCATGTCCTTCTCCTGAAAAAGCTGGCGGACCATGGCTTGGACAGGTGCACTGTCACTGGATTAAGAACTGGCTGGCTGGCCAGGCCCAGAAAGCTGTGATGAACGGTGCTACATCCAGTTGGTGACCAGTCAGTAGTAGTACCTCCCAGGGATCAGTGTTGGGTCCATTCCTGTTTAATATCTTTTTTTATGGTCTGAATGAAGGGATTGAATCTAGCATTAGCAATTTGCAGACGACACCAAGCTGAGTCACAGTGTCAATCTTCTGGAGTATAGGAAGGCCCTTCAAGAGGGACCTGGACAGGCTGGATTGATGGGCCAAGATCAACACCATAAGGTTCAACAAAATTATGTTCCAGGTCCTACATTTTGGCCACAACAACCCCACGCAGGGCTACAGGCTAGGAGCAAGGTGACTGGAAAGCTGTCCAGCAGAAAAGGACCATTACTAATCAACAGCCAGATGAACATGAGCCAGCTGTGCCCAGGTGGTCAAAAAGACCAATGGCATCATAGCTTGGATCAGCAATAAAGTGGCCAAAAGGACCAGGGCATATATATTCCACCTATACTCAGCACTGGTGAGACCACATCTCAAGTGCTGTATTTATTTCTGGGCCCCTAAAATCAGGTAGGACATTGAAATTCTGGAAATTTTGCAGAAAAAGTCAACTGAGCTGTTGAAGGGTCTGAAGCACAAGTACCACAAGGGGCAGCTGAGGGAAATGTGGTTGTTTAGCTTGAAGAAGAGGACGCTCAGGAGTGGCTTTATCACTCTCTAGAACTACCTGAAATGAGGTTGTAGCCAGGTGGAGGTTGGTCTCTTCTCCCAGGGAACCAGTGACAGGACAAGAGGACACAGTCTTAAGCTGCACCATGGGAGGATTAGGTAGGACATTAGGAAGAAATTCTTCACAGAAAAGGTGACTAGATTTTGGAATGGGCTTCCCAGGATGTGGTAGAGTCACAATCCCTGGAGGTGTTTAAGGAAAGACTTGCCATGGCACATAGTGCCATTGTCTACTGACATGGCAGTCAGATCACAGGTTGGATTTGATGATCTCAGAGGCGTTTTCCAACCTAATTGTTTCTGTGAAATCTCTGCGGAATAATCACTAGTTCCAGCTGACACAAATGGGAATTTGATTATAAAACAGCATGTAATATATTCTTTTATTCTCAGAAATAGATTGATAGAAATAAAAATGCCTAGGGCTGAAAAGCAGAGGAAGCTTTTCAATGTCATTCTCTTTACTGTCTTTATTACACAATGAAGTTTCAGAGAGCTAGGAAGATGATAAATACCATATTTTCCTCTTTTAGAATGTATAACATAGATATGAAGAAACCTCCATTGACTTTGAGGCTGAGTGCACCAAGTGATGCACTTCTCTGTGCTACTTATGAACAATTGAGCAAACCTGAATGCACTAACAGCTGTTGTACTGGTTATAAGCAGTTTTTCTCTCTCCAGCATAGGGAATAACAAAGTCAGAATCATGCTTCCCAGAGTATCTTGTTTGTCTTATGCCTCTGAGATTGTTTGCTCAGAGGGGTATCACATCCTCTGCATGCCTTTTGCGCACTCTGAGAATAACAATCTGCTGCTGCTGCCACTAGCTTTGCTCTAATTGCAGAATGATGCCCAAAGATTTTGAGTTCCAAATCTACATAGAGACTTGGAACATATGCAGGTAGGATTTCAGGGTTTGGGGCGTAGATTTTTAGGTTTTTTGTTATTATTTTTTTATTTTGTTTTGTTTTTAATTATTTGAAAAAAAAATTCCTAGCAGTGCCAATGTACTGAAATTGCTATCTCAATCTCTATTTCTGACATTTTTTTTATCACAATATTTGTTTCTTGGTTCTCCAAGAACTTTCTGGATTACTAGTAATGACAATTGATCTTTCAAGTATCCATGAAAATTCACGAATTACTAGATTCTAAGGAGAGAAGCCTCTGTTGATAGTCCAAGTAGTATGTTCACTGCAATAATAAATTTGCTATTGCTAGATGCAGATAAAATCAACTAAATTAGTCCTAAAGATAATGATAACAATACAATGTATAAAAAAAAGTTTAGGAGATAAAGTTAATAGATTCTCTATGAGGATAAAACCAGCAACCAGCATGCATTGCTGCAATTAATTGATATTGAGATAAATAAAAGTTAGTGAGTACCTTTTAATTCTCTTATTTCTCAAGTTTTGAAGCAATGCAGATAAAGAAAAAAAGTTAAATGGTTTAGAAGCATATCATTGTAAATACTAGGGTTTGCTTTCCAAAAAACAAGGCAAAAGAAGTAATATGTATGCTCATAGGTGACCAGATTGAGGAACATTTCCTGTTTAAGTATTGCATCACCGTCATGGCCCAGTAACTTGATGCTCTACCCACTTAACCATCTGTCCTATCCTACATCTAACATATTACCTATTTAACTTCAGAAATGAAATTTCTAACCAGTAGTGTTTCTTGTTAATGTAGAATGTGTAACTATTATTTCTGCATAAAAAGATAAACATAATCATCCATTTTAGGTACATGAATTAGCTCTGACGCTATAAAAACTATAATTCTTATGATGAGGCAAAATAATTAGAGGAATTGATGACAAGAAAGAACAGTAACTACACTTTCTCCCCATTTACGGTCACACCTGCTTAGAGATTAAATTGTATTTTTATGCTACATTAAAACAGCATTTTCTACAGGAATGCATTATGTTTTCAAAAAGCAATTGCAAATGTCTTTGTGAACTCAGCAGTATTTTGTGTTCCACAGCCAGCACTTGTGTTAGGATCAATTAATCTGTAATTCCACTTCCAAGAGAGGAAAAAAAAGAAGAAATGTCACTCAGAGAAACATGTATATACTTCTATTCAATGTGAAGTTTTTTGTAAGTTTGTTGTGAGTGTTTTGTCAGCCTTTGCAAGCTCCTGAATCAGATAGATAAAACTATAATGGAGTGTTTGATCTGAATGCAACCTTCTAGAATTGTTCTTTCAGACAATTTGCAGTCTGGGAATACATATTTTTGTCTAAGCACTCCAGTGTTCCAGTTACTGTAACAACTGTGCCAGTTTTGAACATCAGATTTGATTACATAAGGTTTTTTTTTTTGTTTTTGTTTTGTTTTGTTTTGTTTTTTGTTTTTGTTTTTGTTTTGTTTTGTTTTGTTTTGTTTTGTTTAATTTTAACCTTGTCATTTTTTTGTAATGGCAAAATAATTGTGCTCAGGAACCACTTATCATTATTTCTCTCAAATCTTCTCTACATGGCACTGAATTTCTTCTCCTTTTAAGAAGTTAAAAACACACCTGGATATTACCAGGCTGTTCTTTCTCCTGGCATCTCAGTTGAGTGAAAAGAATTGTAGTGAGCGCATAGCTCCTATATTTACTCTGAGATCTCATAGAGAAAATCATATATAATTTTTAATGTCTCCTAGAATCAAAAGAAACAGCAGGAGAACATCTGTTCTACAAAAACACACCTCAGGAAAAGGGATTATAAAGCTATTCTATCTGGCTGGAATAGTTTCAATAATTATGAAAGGACATGGTGAATTAAGGAGTTTTTTTTCATTTTGTTTTTTTTTTTTTGAACAGCTTTGAACAGTTTGGTCAAGAATAGCTAACAATTCAGAAAAAAAAAGAACAAAAAACAAACAAAAACAACAAACCAATCAAAACCTAGTTGCTCTTACTGCTCAGAGTGTGCTAGATACATGACAATGCCAAAGCCAAAATGCCACCAGAGAGGTAATCATATGAATAAGTGGTTTAATTTAGTGTTTAAAAATTGGTCAAAAAAAAAAAAAAAAAGCTGGTAGAAGTGATGAGCTAATATTTTAAAAGATCCCTATTGACAACAGAGTTGCCCAAAAAAAGATTTGACAGACTCTCTTACATTTATAATAACAACAACAATACTTTAGTCCTTACAATAGCTACTTTTGTGGATGCTATACAGAGTTCAGGCTGTCTTTTAAATCTAGATGATTACTTTAGTTAATTTTAAGTATTAAGTATTTAAAATACATTAACCATACTGCAAATGCAAAAACCCCATATATGATGCTTTAACACCATCAGCAATAAAATCTGATCATAAGATGTGACTAACATTCAGCAACGTGGTACCAAAAAGATAAAAGTAATGTGGAGGAACCAATAAAGGACCTTGAATCAATGGAGTCTCAGAATGTGTCTCTCTGACTTACTTCCTGCTCAGTGTTTGTATTTGCAATTTGGTAATTTGTTGTTACTGAAGTCATTCTATTTTTTATCTGATGGCAGATAAAGAATTCAGTAACTACTTAAAAATTATCAGAGTTTTAAAAGAAGTACAATCAACTACAAGAGTATTAAGAAGCCCAGCGCTAACTCAGCAAATTAATAAATACAAGAGTCATAATAAATTTGAATTATTTGGCAACTAGCTTATTTACACACAAAGAGGAAAAACATTTCATATAGAAAGGCCCTGAAAAATTGGATAATATTTTGTTCTGAGCAGAAGATGGGAATAAATGACTTCCAGAAGATCTTTCCAATCTAAACATTCTATGATTTCCCATGGAAGCTCACACGAATAATTAATATAATAGTCTATATTTACATATACATTTACTACAGTTTTCTCTCTATTTTAAAAAAAAATTGTATATTTACATATACAATTTTTTTTTTTTAAATAGAGAGAAAACTGTAGTAGATCATTGCAATTTGACAATCTAGGTAAAACAAAGCATGCACCTCCTCTTCCCCAAAATCCTGTTAATTACTTAATAGAAGAATGAAGTCAGAACTGTCCAGGGGATGTCTTTTTCAGCATTAATTACTGAGAATACATCACTTAGAAGAGGGTTTGCACTGCACAGTATTAATTGCCATTACAGCTAACTAATGAAGAACTATTGGTTAATGTTGATTACGTAGAATTATAGAATGGCGTAGGTTGAAAGGAACCTTAAAGATCATGTAGTTCTGCCCCCCTTGCCATGGACAGGGACACCTTCTGCTGGATCAGCTTGTTCAGAGCTCCATTCAACCTGGCCTTAAATATTTCTAGGAATAGGGCAGCCACAACTTTTTTGGGAAACCTCTTTCAGTGTCTCACCACCCTCACAATAAAGAATATCTATTATCTAATATCTTCTTAATATCTAATCCAAACCTACTCTTTTTCAGTTTAAAATTTTTACCCATTTTCTTACCAGATGCTGTTATAAAAAGTCCCACTGCAGCTTGCTTCTAGACCCCCATAAGGTACTAGAAAGCTGATATAATGTCTCCATGGAGTCTTCTCCAGGCTGACAATTTCAACTCTCTCAGCTTATCTTCCTGTTAAGTATTTTTGATAGTCTGTTTTGTTAAATATGGCAATGAACTTAAACTTCTCTATTTTTTAAAGGATAGTTTAATGTTTACTATGTTAATGACCTGCTAAAAAATAATTCTCATTGAACATCAGTGCTATGAGTATAGGACATGTGAATGAGAGAAACCAAATGGGTTGGAATAGTTCCCAAAAGTACTGAGAAAGCTTCTCTCGGCTGTGTTTTCTATGAAGAACACAGCAAAAGATGTTCAATTGTTGAGTTCCACATCTTGTTTTATGGTACCGAAGCACCACAGAATGTATCGTGGAAAGCCAGATAACAACACAAAGCTCCCACAAGATTTCCATGTAATGCAATGGCAAAAAAAACTTCAAACAATGGAATATTTACTTAATTTTGGAGGAATGATTCTACATATTATATTATCTAGACATAACTTAGCAGCCTAGATGACATTTTACACATATGACTTACAATTTTACAATTACAATTTTACTAGGGCCAAATGAATCTAAGAAACATGGCCATTTTTTTCTGCATTTAAATACTTAAATAATTTTAGGCAATAAATCTATCTTACCAAGTCTGAAGCATTAAAGTGCTAACCGACCCTGTCTTTCTATAATCAGGGTTACAAAATATCCTAGTTTTCACAAACAACATTTCTCTGTCCTACAATTCTGTCCTGAGAGGAGAGGAAGAAAAAAAATAGGATTTTAGATATTTTCCTGAAGTACATGGGTGACAGAAAGTTTGGCAGAAAACACTTTCTGTGATTAGGCTGAAGGACATATGGAACTCCCACACACATCCATTACAAATGAAGTACATCTATGAAAACTTCCAAAGTGTTCCAGACGCCTCAGACTGAATGCCCTTGTAGTTCACAAGAAATTCCTGACAGAAATATTGAACAATATGTAGGAAGATTTTGATGTGCATATCTAAAGTCATCTTAGGGTGCTTTTTCAAACACCTAGACAAGGAGAGCTTATGCAGATAACAGACAAGGGGAAAATGCCATCTCCAAATACAGCTGGTTAAAAGGAAACACCTGTACATGGAAATAAATACTCGTGACTGATAGCTCTGTGCAAGATCTTCAGGTTCAGAGGTTTATCTTGCTCAGGGCATCAGTAAGAACGCAGAACTGAAGGAAGCTGCCTTCCACCAGATTCTTTGGTGCTGAATGACCTCTGAGCAACTCAGGGAGACAGAGATAACAGAAGCTCTTCTGAGCAAAGAATAAAGAACTAAAAACTCACTGAACATAACAGGAGTTAGGAAGCTGGTAAGGATCTAACAGTTCTTCACTGTGCACTTCACTAGTATTTCAAACATCACAACTGGTTTCACATGCACAGATCACAGTAAATTAAGTACTTTAGTTGTACTTCCTAATCAAAAATTGTGAGAGAAGAAAAAGTAAGAGAGGTTAATGCCCTGACATCCAGCAGCTTGCAAAAGCAGGATGGTGCTTTTCTGGGTCCAGGTCTGTATTTCTAACTGAGGACAAAAACTGGAGACCAAAAAGATTGAGTCTCAGGAGGAGGAGTGCATGCCCACCAGTGGATTACCACCATGATAGACTGACCAATGTTGTTGGATCCAAGGCTGGTGATATCTTTCTTTTTTGTGTCCCTATCACAATCTTTCTTTCACCTCTTCTCTTCTGTGAAAGCAAATGTATGTTGTTTTGATACCAGTCGTTGCAAATTTTGCTCAGTCTCAAATTCAAATCTGTTCAGTTGTTGCCAATAACTATTGTTATATTTGCAAATACCACTGCATAAACATTATTATCCCTCCTGTTACTCACAGAAAGAATTAAAGCACCCTTTTTCCCACTGGGTGGGATGTGACAAAAAATTAACAAAATTTTTTCAGTCTTCGAAATCTTCAGTGGATAGAAATTCTGAGTAAAATCTCCCAAGAGTTACAATAGTAATGAAAAACAGAAAATAAACAAACAAACAAACAAACAAACAAAACAACTCCAATCAAGTAAGTTTCCAAAACCTATAATACAGGTCATATTTTGACTTTATTTTTTGGAAGGTTTACTATGTTCTTAGAAGATACTAACCGCTAGATTCTACAGCATAAAATTAAACATAGCAAGACATGATAAAACTGAAATATATAACCATTATATTTTGCAGGTTAATAAGAGCAGGACAAGGATCAGAGTTAGAACTCACAGAGAGCAATGAAGCTTTTTTGTATGTGGGATCTTATGAAAAAACAGTATCTTTTATATTATCTTTCTTTCTTTGATTCCTAAAAGTTACTATCCTTTCTCTAAAAAAGTGAAGGATTTTGTTTATTTGTATTCTATTTATTTTAAGGAAGTACTATCAATCCATTAAGCAGAGTAACTATGAAAGCGCCACACATCTATTCCTGTTTCATTTATTAATTATTCTAGAATAAAAAGAGGTGATCTTAAGCTTTTGCCATCTGATTCTTTAACTTGACACCAGCTTGAATTATCTTTTACCAATTGTCCTCTGCCGTCTCTTCCCTGCTTAATCTGTTTTTTCTAGTATTTGAACCTTAATTATCTAATTTCCTGAATAAGTGAAATCCTTGAGTCTCAATTCTAATGCTCTAAATGCTCTTTCCTGCCCTTTTCTTTATTGCCTCATTTCCTTAATACTTCTATCATAATGAGCTGCTAAGAACTGTTCACTGTATTTCAAATGTTGTCGTGATCACTGCTGTCTTTTTCAGTACCAAAAATATATTTTCTTTTATTTAATTTTCAGGTAACAGTCTCTTTTTTTATTTTTACAGTCAAGGATATTACTTCAGCGTTTTATTTTTTCTTTGATATTTTAATCATATTGAACGTAAACTTCATTGCTCAAATGCTACCTCTTCTTTGAGATAGGAGACCAACAGAGAAAGAATTTGTGGTAGTTTATGTTTTTGAAAGTTAAAAAATGTGTCGTGTAATCAAATGCCCTTGTTTTGGCTGGGAAAGAATTAATTTTCCTTTTAGTAGCTGGTATAGTGCTTTGCTTTAGATTCAGTATGTGAATAATGTTCATAAAGGTGATGTTTTGGTGGTTGTTATGTAGTGCTTACTCTAAATCAAGAATTTTTCATTATCCTACTCTGCCAATGAGGAGCTGACAGGAAACTGTGAGGGGACAGGGCCAGGACAGCTTACCTAATATGCCCAAAGGGATATTCCATACCATAAAACCTAGACAATGAATGGCACTTGGTTGCCAGCTAGTGTTAAACTGCAGCAGCATATAACATTTCCAATTTTCTAAATTTCTAGCTCTCCAGATTTCTGCCAGCATAGTAAGTGGTTTGTGCAAGTGTGGATTTATTCACATGTAGGATTACTGTAATCCTTAAAGCTGATCCTCTTGATTTTAACTTCCACTGCCTGGGGGTCATACTGTATTTTTGACTGTGCAGTGCAATATCCCAACAACAGAAAATCTGCTGGAGAGCTATTGTAAAGAACTGCAACAGAAATGCAAAAATTGGTGTATGTGGAAAATGAATGGGAATGTCCACATGTGGAAAAAAACAGAAAGAACAAACTGGAGAGGAAATTCCATAAGTATGACTTGTATTGATGGCATCCTGACAAACAAATGATGAACAAATATCTCAGAACACCTTGGGACAACAAGGGTAGGAAATGTAAGACAAATTAAAACCAGGAAAATCCAACACTCAGATTAAACAAAGGATTAAACTGTAAGAGATGCCAAAATTAAGTTATTGAACAGACTAGGGGACATCCAAATAGGGGGGAAAAAAGCACAGTGAGTTCTGATGAATCAGACATACAAAGAAAAGACTGAAGTCATTGCCAGCTTGTAGATGGCACTAAAAGGCAGACCAGAAACCAGCATACACTGCCTTGGCCTCCTAGCTCCCTGTCCTATCTGTGAATATATCTTTGCTTTTCTCTTCTTCCCACAACTCATTCCAGCTTCAATTTCTGTTTTGTTGGAGCAATGGGAGCCGCTGCAGTGGCCTGATAGGCTTGGGTATATTTTCCCACAACTTAGTAACCTTGAATATTATACTTCTGTTTGACTACCCTGCATGCAAGAAGTCTTCAATCTAAACTCACTCAGATTTTTTTTCTAAAATATTTCCTTCCATCATTATACGACAAAGATATCTCCAAACTCAAAGCAACTGGCAGTTAAAAATGTCAGTGTTTCATGATACTTACAATGCAATGGTACATGATGTAAACAAACAAACAAACAAAAAAAAACCCCTAAAAGTCATCTGTACCAGTTGTGAGGACAACACAGAGATGAGGTCAAAGTATCTAGAATAAAATCCTCTTCTTTTAGGGGTCTCCTCTGGGGATTTTTTTTTTGTGTGCTCCCTGCTTCTCCCTTCCAAGTCTTCTCCCTCTCTCCAGATCTAATACTAATTTTGCAATTCTTATAAAGAAGAGATCATCACCACATCCTGGAAACACTTCAAAGGGCTTTCTTCTCATGTTTTCTGATTTGCTTATTGTCAGAGAAATTCAGCATATTGTGTGCTTTCTGCTTTGATGACCCTTTAAATCTTTACTTGAACATGGAATTTGCACGCGTCTAGCAGCTCCTTCACGGTCTGACAATGTGCAATAGATTTTTGAATAATTAGCTATGCAAGCTAAGACCTTCTCAAAAAAAAAAAAAACACCAATAGCCCAAATAAGCAGCATTTGAGTCAATGCACATCCAAAACTGGTTATGGATTAGAGTGATCAGTAAGTACAACATATCCATCAGAACAGTTTTAGATTTTTTAAACCCACGCCTGCTTTTGACTGTATTAAAATAGTTAATTTTACACAATGCATGTCTCTTCAAACAGCACTGTAATACAAGGATATACAACTATGCCCTTTCCTAGCAAACTAATTTTTATGGTGTATCTTGTATCCATCTTGCAAAATATCAAAATAAACATCTTCAATACTCCTACTCCTACTCGTTCTATACAGAGGCATGTAAGGAACATGTCCTAAGAAGAAAGGAGGAGTGTAAAAAGCAATATTCAAGAACTGGTTTGGATATATAAGAAGAATTTTTTTTTTCTTTTTTTTTTTTCCCAGAGAAACAAAACTGACCTAGGAACAAGCTCAGAAAATTCAGCAAAAACTATATAGATGTTCGTTTTTACTGAAGAGTATTTCCACATCAGTTCCTTACTGTCATCCTTCACAAGATTTCCCATCAGACTGGAAAGTCAGATAGAATAACTATGAATTTTACATTAGTCCAGTACCTTCTAGGACTACATTTTATCAGAGCCAAATCTGATCAGAAAGTTGCATTCTTTACTAAGAATGAGTCCCAATCTTGTTTTGTACTTTTTCACTCTGGACTCACAAATAGATTAGACAGTCCAAACTGTGTGGCTGCATGAGGAAAGGTTCTAGGCATGTTAGTGCTATTCCTGTTCCCTATCACTAGACACGAAAACAGTAATTACTACATTTCCCTCTTTCTCTGGGGTGAATACCATCTGCTCAACAATGCATTTACACTATTGATAAACAATATCAAGTGAGTGGGGGAAAATCACACATTGCATGATCTTTAAAGCCATTTCATTTTTATGGCACTGTACCCCTCCAGATATGTACAGATTAAACGGTAACAGATCACTCCATGACTGACAGATAACACTTGGAACAATTACCTGTATGGCACTCAGTTGCATAAATAAAATATCCTATAATCTATGTCAGCAAGACATATTCCTAAATGAAATGTTTAAAAGGACATTGTCTATTCTTCCTGTGCTGCATTCACGTGTGCTTTTTCTCAGGCCTTGAGGGAGAGCACCCTATGACTCACTGGGCTGTAAAGAGCTGAGTTACTCCTCAATTCCCTTCTATTGGATTTTTGGAGGATAGGTTTGAAGATCTTCGCAGGGATGTACTAAAGGACTGTTATCTGCACCACAGTGGTTTAAACTCCAATTTCCCTGCAAAGCATGGTGTTATCAGACAAGACCAAAAGTTGAACTCATATGTTTGCCCTTAGACCAAGATAAGCCAGCATGAAGGCATTAATACATTTAGATGAGATTTTTCATAAGTGAGTAGGACTCATTTAAAATCCCAGTTAAACTTTGCAGTGAAAAAATGTCTGGCAGCTGAAGGCATTTATGTGATTCAGGATAGAACATAAGGGCATGAGTATCACATTAAATTATCAGCAGAGATTTCTGCAGGAAACATACTTTAGGATGTGTTGCTTCTTGAACACTTTACTGCCTACCTTTCACAATGCATTTTAGATACAGTAAGTAATTTAAGGGAGAGTGCTGAGAGTGCTCAGTTTGAATAGCCTTTTAAAACAAAAGGAACTTTGAATTTGTATCAATGAACTTGAACCAGATCAAGGAAGGAAAGAAGGAAGGAAGGAAGGAAGGAAGGAAGGAAGGAAAGCCCCAAAAAACACCATCAGCAAAAACCCAAAGCAGATTTACAAGAAACTCCACATAAATTCTATAAAATTCTTTTATATGTGGAAAAAAATCACTGATCAGAATGCAAAATACAGAATATGTCAGTTATCGGTATTGTACTTAGGTTGCACTAATTTTCAACAATTTATTAATGAAGCTGAGGTATGTTTGCGGGGAGTTTTAGCCTGTATGTATTTTTTAATTTAATTTGGTTTCCTTATAACATTCATAGTCGCTATGAAAGGTAAAACTAGGAAAGCACAAGAATTTTAATACCTATATTCCTTTGAAATGTGAATTTTTTTATGGTTTTGTTTTCATCCCCAATTGGAATAAAATGTCAAAATACTGAAAAATGGTAATTTAAAATAAATTAATTTTAAAACGCATCCTCATTTCTTTTAAAAACATTTGTACATTCTATATAATTTATTTCCGGCAGTTAGATTTTTTTTCAATATCAGTTGCATTAACACTATGTCTTGGTGGTGGCTTACACAAGACGTTGTTCATCTTTTTTCACATGCGTAAGACAAAACAAAAAACATTATTTTATTGAATATATAAATTCTGTATTTTTAATATTATCCAAAAGACTGCTATGACTACACAGCATCACTAATTTACCAACCCATTTTTAATTTATTTGCAAAAGATTATGTGAGACTGAGAGCTCCTTGTGGTGTCCAGTGAAGATAATAAAGTCCCATTGACAGCAAGGGTCTTTGGATGACATTCTGTTGTTCTCACCAGTGTTTCGGAGAGAACATGAATTCTCAGAAGTCTTTCTGAAATCTCCCTCACATAGAAGAAACTGCTTCAGATCATCTCATGAATTATAGCAGTTCCAATAATAAGTGCTGGCCCTGCTTCAAAAGGCAAAATTTTGGAAAACAATCTGTCTTTCGCAAAGTGCTTAAACTCAGTTTTCAGTAGCCTGTGCCAAACAATCTATTTTGCATAAATTGAACTGAAGTTCTCCAAGGAGATTTTCTGTTCATGCTCCCTTGAGATTTTATAGCTGCCAGCTCAGTCCATGTCAAATTTACAGATAAGGGTATGACAGTCAAGTATGAACCTAGCTGGTCTCAGAAATAAATAAGGGAAAGATCCCAGTTTTTCATTCAAGTTCCTTGTGATAATGCAGTCTCAGAATTATGAAAATTCAGCATGGCGATGTGAAAGAACAATACGGTCCTAAATCCTTCTGAATTCTGTTTTACCATTGAAAATTCTCTGGTCTTCTTATCCTTTAGTAAATTGCTTTTCTCTGTCATTTCATTTCTCTGCATCTTTAGTAGAAATAAATCCTTTCTTCCACTGCACCTTGCTCTGCTTTATTCCCTTTTAGTCTTTCACTATATATTACATGGTTTCACACAGGAGTAAAATTTTCATCTCTGTATACATCCTTTGAACTCTTTGATGACAGGAAAAATTTGTTAATTTCTTATGAATAAATAGCTAATGCTTGAATTACATATAAAGCATAGATAACTGTGAGCTTCTGGTGCCAAGTGTTTCCCTTCTGCAATTATTTCTGCATAGTGACACTGACTTTCCTAAGAAAAGGCACATGGTGTTTCTTTCTGCAGCCTATTTAGATAACATTATCAAATGTTCAAAGACATTTTTATACTTTGTTCCTGTTGGAACGAGTCCACATATGAAGCACAGCAATAAAAGAAATTATAGACAGCTTACACTCTCTCCCAATCTATTTATCTATCCAAAAGCTTTAAAGAGTGCAAGGCTGATCCTTCTTCAATCCCCTGGAAAGCAGACTCTCCTAAAATAAAATATAAATCACTAAAACTGTACCTTAGATGCACTTTGCACTGGGCCTGTAAACTGATCAGTCACAATCACTTCTTATGTCAACTTCCCAATGTTTGATATATGTAATGTCTCTTGAAAAGAATCTGTAAATTGCTATTATGCTCCATGCCAAGACCATATAACTACTCATAACTGGACAGGTGCTCTATGAAACTATTGAAAAAAATTCTACTGTCAATTCTTGACACTCACAAAATACATTCTTTAAATTGATTTTTAAAGTGCTATCCAAATGCAAGCTCTAATACAGCAAATGGTTCTGTGCAGAAAAACCCTGATTTCTAAAAAAAAAAAAGTCAGAACTTTTGAGCTTAGGGAAGATGGGAAAATCAGGCACTTTAAATATCTCTGATTACATTTTCGTACACCATCTTGTTATTTTTATGCACACAGGGTACATTATCATAAACAAGTCCATTCAGTGACTAAAGTTCTGCTGACTTTTGATTAGAAGGATAGAGCACCCATCCTATGAGGAAAGGCTTAAAGGATTGTGTTTGTTCAGAGAAAAGAGAAGGCTGAGGGATGCCCTATTTCTGGCAATTCAGTACCAGAAGGGAACTTGCAAGGTGTAGAGAGAGTGTTTACAAGGGCATGTAGTGACAGCACAAGAGGGAATGGCTTCAAATGGAACAAGTAGGTTTAGACTAGATAGATTTTTATTTTTTTTTTAATGTGAGATTGGTGGGGCACTGGAACAAGTTGCCCTTGGAAGATATGAACACCCCACCCATCCCTGGAAATGTTCAAGGCTAGGTTGCATGGAGCTCTGAGCAACCTGGTCTAGTGGAAGGTGTCCCTGTCCGTGGGAGGGGGGTTGGAAATAGGAGGTTTTTAAAGTGCCTTCCAACCCAGACCTCTCTATGATTCCATGAACTCTAATAATTATCAGTCAATGCTTCAGTCAGGATGATGCATAGCAAAGCAGATGTGTGCATGACCAGGCTTTCATGCTGTGTTAGCACTCGAGATTGACCAAGGGAAAATGAACTTCACTGGAGAAGCCAGGTAGCTGCCCTTTTCTTGGGTGGTCAGCTCAGACATACTGCCACAGAAATCCTGCAAATCAGTACACACAACATGATAAGTGTTAATAATAGGCCACAGGCTCTGTGCTAGGCTAACTCCTGCCTTTTGGCACTGAGCCCTGACTGGACACAGTGGTACTCTGCCCGTCCTTTCACTGTTAAACATCACTTAAATGTTGACAGCAGCAGCTCTTCTAAAGCACTGGCAGAGGATGCATAAAATTATCTTGTGGGTGGGCTGCCGTCAGTTTGTCAGTCTTGCTTTACACACACACATAGTGCAGTTAATATTATCTATTAATATTATCTAAATTATCTATAGATATATTAATATCTATAATATTATCTATTAATATTATCACAGACCTCAGGTCTGTGTGTCTCAGCTAAATTTAAGCCAGGTACAACGCTGTTGTCAGTGTAGCTGCAGTGACAGCACAGCCTGCAACAATTCACCAGCAACACCATCAGGAGCTTTGTGCTGCCATGCCCAAGCTGTCAGCACTTGGGGAGGGGTTCAAACACAGCTTCTCTTTAGCCCATACATTATCTCCTACAGCTGTAGTCGGTTCAGACACAAGAAAAAAGAGGTACTCAGAATCTATTTATGGTGTGTAAAGGTTTTACCTAAGGATAGGGATCTCCAGTGAACCTGCAATAAAATACACATTGATTTAGCAAATTACTGCAGGTCAGTTGTAGGTCACTGGTGGGGTGAGGGAGAAGTTCCTGACCTACTGATCTGACAACACTAAGACCATCTGTAGCTGGAGAATTGAGGTTGTGACAGTTCAGCTATCTGATTTGCATATTTAGAGAAATAAAAGGCTAGTTTTTAAAATGTTAAAAATATTACAAGTTACTTAATGACTGCATATGCATGACTAAAAGCATTATTCTTGGATACATATAATGGGTTTAATTAGGATAACCTAATTTCATCAAGATGATTATAAAGGATCTAGTGAGACCATTGGAAGAATTTAAGTAGCTTCAGCTTCTTAATTCAAATAGTTTGAGCTTAAATTGGTTTTGCTTGTATCTTTGACAAAGTTATTGTAGATATTTACTTTTTATGAAAAAATAAATTAACCTAAATCAGCATCTCGTTACCAAATTAATAAGGTTTCTTTTCTTCTTTATAAACATGAAATACGGAAATATTTCAGAGTTCAGATAGTTTTCAAGAGAATTGACCTAAATCCCACCACATCCAAAACAATTTTCCTGGAATATGAAACCTAGGATATAGAGTCTCATCCTTTTGCCCTAGTACAGTACTTCAGCAGGGTTAATGCAATTTAAACAAATCAAACATGAGATCAAAATCAAGTTATCAGATACACCAGAGATTTTTCTTTATTTTCAGTTAGTAATCTTTTTACTGATTAAAAAACATCGTAAATATACTTGTTCACAGTAATCAAGCAGTATTAGTCACCAATATTATTTTTAACACTGCAACTTAAATACAAATTGTTTTCACAGAGTATTCAGAACTAGAACAATAATGGTGAACAACAGAATATGTTATTTAGTTCTGTTATTCAATAAGTGCATAACAGTTTCTTGGGCAAGTTTTCTGGCATCCAAGTAAAAAAGCCAGACTTTTAAAAAAACTAAGGTGTCCCAATGATGCAAAATATTTTTTTACTAAAAGAAAAAAAAAAATCCCCCTAGCAAAACAAAACAAATATAGAAAACCTTCCAACAAAAACTTGGAAGCATCTACATGGAAAATCAATGGCTATCCACTAGGAAGACCAAAGATTAATCTTTGAATGACAAAAGGGAATCACCTCAGCTAATATCAGGTGTGTCTACAAGTAGGCATGTCCAGCTCTCCTATTCATCCCAAATTCCTTCTGTAGTCAGAAGAAAATAACAGGTTTGTGTATGTAATTTTCTTTTTTCCACTTACTCTTAATCTTCTTCAATGAATTTTCTCTGAAGGGATATTTTACTTCCTTGCTAATTCCAGCATAGCAGTCTCTAATTAAATTAGTAGCTCTTGGGCAACAAGGACTTAAATTGTCAGCATTAAGTTTAAAGTTGTCATGAATCCCGTATGAAGTGTTACACTTCATGCAGAATTTCACATCAAGTTAAAAATATGAGGAGAAAGGAAGATATCTGGGTCCACAAAAGCGACAGAGCTGAGGTGAATAGATGTATGTCTTGTTCATTAGCCAAATGCAGTTATTCAAAGACCTTTTCAACTCATTATCCAAACACCAGAGAGCTGAATTATGAACAGCCCTTCCAAACAGCCTCCCCATCAAATAACTGAGGGAGACATATATTCTATCCTGAATTTTATTACAGTTGAACAAATATTTATATCCTGGAGGAAATTACTGCATTTCAGAATTCCTTGTTCTCTAATAAGGGTGAAAAGTCAAAGTAGCCTCACAGGTCTATGGTTGTGTTTACATTCTGAACTATACTTTGAATTAAGAGTTCCCTAGGAATAGACTATGAATGGAGAAAATTGCTTTTGACCTTTTTATTTAAAAAGTATGGCACATTTAAAATGGATTTTTTTTCATACATGAGACCTGTTTTTCATAAATTTATGCAGAAATAAATTTGAGGCACTTTTGTGGGGTTTTGCTCAAGGCAACTTTTTGCTTTAAATACAAATATTGTATTAAATGTAGTTGCAGAAAACTAATGTTAAAAATTTAAAAAGTCAGAAATTATTTGGTATCTAATTTTAATGAGTAACTATGACCATGGAGCATTATTTCCATTATCTAAAAGGATCAGAATTGCTAATCATCTTTAATTCAAAAGTGGCATATTTGTGTTTTTCTAGTTTAACAACACTATGGATAAATGGACATTAGACCTAGATTGTATTCCTGTGAGTCTAAATCAAGTAGAAGTTCTCCACTTTTGGAAATAGTGACTGATCCATGCACAGCAGTATTCTCCCAGATAATGGCTTGGCTCATCTCTGTCCTGAGAGTCCAGTTAACTCTGTTGCAGGGATACAGTTGGCAACTGATTTATTTGGAACACTTCTCCAGTTTTACTGCTTTCTACTAATCAGTCCTCTATATTTTGCACTGTTCCAGTAGTCAGCATGTTTTACTGTTTCCTGCCACATCAGGCACATAGAGTTGTTTTTGATTTTTCCATTAGCTGCTAATAGATCTGAAAGCATTCCTCATTATTTTCTTTACCACCCAATTCAGACAGTTATTTAGCTTCACTGAATTTGCAATTCTGTGCAATGTCACTTTGGCAGAGCTTGTCCTAAGCTTATCTGGTCAAAAAGCTTCCTGTATTCATTGCCTTGACACACATGTTCACAAGTTAAAATTCAGGAATTAGTTAAAAGTTTGTAATGTACTTAAAAAAAATTATAAAGATAGAATCAGTAATATTTTATGACTTAATGAACTTGGGAAAAAAAACCACAATCCCCAAAATAAAATAAACTGAACTGCTGTGCGACTGAGGGATGGGACTTCAAAGGAGGGTGCTAGAAGTAGTCCAAGAAAGAAGCCCAAGCAAAATGAAATCAAAGGCTTGAGCAAAAAGAAGTCAAAGCCATTGAAGTCCAAGCAAAAAGGGGTTGAAGTAATTTATTTTCCTCTCAGTTCAGTCTTACATACTGTTGCAGCTCTAAGCAATTTTAGCTCTAAGCAATCACATCCTTAAGCAAGGATTTCTCACCAGTTACAGAATTAGCCTATTGTTTTTGTTACTTGGCAGCCTTACAAAACTACATAGTTTCAAAACCCTTGATACATGTATATGTTGTACTTTCCCAGTTCTTCTCATATCTGTGGTCACTTATCCCACAGCCTGTATCCCACCGAGGCCAGGATACCATTAAGCTCCATTGTGCTCTCTGTTTTGTCCCCTCTTTGTTCTCCCATACGCAGCACTTAGTTTGCACATTTTTTTCCATTTTATGAGAGACTTGACATGATCCTTAAATTTGGGTTCAGTTACTAGGTCAGGCAGGTAAGGACAATGACTATTTAGCATGTGATTTAACCTGTGCATAACTCACTTAAATGTAATTGCAAAATGAAAATTATCCATTTACTTTCCCAATAATCTGCCCAATTAATCAGCCACAGAAGGTCATTCAGCATTAGACAGATAGTGCTAGACTTCACGCAAATCTTCTCTAGTATTCATTCATTTTATGTTAGCAGACCCACTGTAGTAACACAGAATGCATTAACTCACTGGTAGAGAAAAGAACTTTATGGACCTGACCAATAGATTTATTTCAAGTACTATAAACAGGAGGGGTAAGACTTTTGCAGTTAGTACCATATTATCCAAGAAGATGCAGTTTTCACCATTTCTTTATTTTCTGTTTTTCATTACATTCCTAAAAAAGTCGTAAGACTATCAGTAATAGCATTCATTGAATTCATAGAATTCATCTTCCAAAATATAATCAAGCAACACACTAAAGAATCATAAAACTCCCAATCAAGAAACATTTTTTTTTCTTAATTTCAACTCTTCTTGGTTTTTTCTGACTTAGTCAGATTGCAGATTCCTGTTTAGGGGTTTTTTGAGTGTTGAGGATATCTTTGTGGTCAAACACACACCAAAAAAAAAAAAAAAAAAAAAAAAAAAAAAAAAAAAAAAAAAAAAAAGTTGGGCTTTTTTATTAGGAAAAACTTTCCAAAGCCAAGCTACAGGTTAGGCCATCTGGGTATGCAGTGTAAGGCATTCAGACCTCTGAGTCAGACTCTGCCCAGTTTATTGCTCTCTGTAGAATCTATTTATGTGAACATAAAAGTTTCCTTCATGAAGGATTCCTATTTCAGCAAGGGTGAACTGATTACAGCCCATCTGCCTACCTGGATGTACCTGCACCACAAATAATATATTTTTTCCTCCATATTAACCTTAGGTATATCATTAATATGTTTAGAAAACCTAATTTGAGTATTTTAAACATGATATATGAGACCCCCATACATACACAATAATCTAAACACAAAATAATTGTTATGACTTTAAAAATCTAAAATTACTTGGTATTTTAGCTCAATATCAGAAAACTTTTAGGCTATCTATTGAGAACTTTTCTTCAAAATCACTTTCAGATATTTAGAAACAGTATACTAATCAAATGGAAAATTACATGAGAAACATAATTCTCAGGATACAACGTCATCAAATTTTTGTAATTTAATTTAATAATGAATCGTTTTCCATTCAAAAGTATTGTCTAAAGATATTTCCCATATGCTGGAGAAAAGCCATTACTTGCAGAGATAATTTATGGAATCACCAGAGTTAACCTTTCTTTAGTAATAAAGACACACTTTAAAAACAAAACTGTTGTGTAGGTTGGTAAAAGCTTTGCACACGATGGTTTTGTGACAAAGATGAAGCCTTGAAACAGCTTTGAAGTAGAAGTCTGGCAGTGCTTCAAAGCTGAGAGATGGCACAGCATAAAGGACTGTTCCCACTTTTCCCTACATTGGAAATAAAAAAGACTACAGCAGAAGGACGCATTAAATGGAGGAAAGATTAAAACTGGTTTTGCCAATTGGGTAAAACATAAAAAGAATGAAAGACATGAGTTTTCTTGGTTTAAACACACAAAAAAGAAGTAGAACACATCTGAAAAGACTTTTGAAAGTAGAATACAGTTGACTGAATGGTCCAAGTTTAAAGCTAAGAATTTTATAAATAGTTTTGAAATAAATTGCTGGGTTTTTTTAAGAGAGATTTAGTTATATTTATATACTATTGATATTAAACATGTTCCTTCTTTTTCGAAATATTTTAACTGTGATTTTTCACAGTGGATCTCTTCTAAAGCATTCAAACAATTAACACTTCTTCCATTAGTCTGTTCTTCATTAAAGGACATTCAAATTTCCCTTAATGATAGAAAAAGAAGCAAGTGAAATTATTTCAATTAAATGAAAAAGTAAGAAAGCCCTTCCAGATGTACTGTCAGAATTGAGAACAATTCCAAAAAGACCACATGATGTAAATAAATAATAAGGATTTTTTTTAAAATAGGTAATACAAACACCTGTCAAATAGTTTATATACAGCTGTTCAAATTTTTGTGCAGAGAAATGTACTAGGTTATTTATCTAACAGTTAAAAATTGATTTTTTCGGGGGACAGATTTTGCTTGTATACTTAGGTTAGATTGTTTTCAATGCTAAAACAATACATACATTAAGAACTACTGCAGAAATCTAAGCTATGTTACAAACTTCTAAGACATGGATTTTTTAATATTTTTTTCTATTGACAGCCAAAAAAAAAGCTAAGAGAAAACAGACAAAATAATCTGTAGACAGAACAATCATAATAGCCCAATTGTGTGGGAAGCTGGAGGGCTGTGAGTGCATACCACACAATCTAGGGAGGAATAAATTTCATTCATCAAGGCAGGAGATGATAAGGATGCAATCATGGACTTCAGGGTAGAGAGGTAACAGTCTCATCCTAAGCTGTGGCCATTCAGTGCCATATTTACAGCCTCTGTGGAACAAGACACTATTCTGAAGCAATGGAAAATGATAGTCAAATAAAGGGTCATTCTACCCAAAGCAGAGTGGGAATGTGACAAGATTACAGGTTTCCTTTCCATGCCTTACTAGGTGTGCAGCTCTATTACAACTTGCCTAATAGTACTGCAATAAAACATCACTTACATTAATGATACAAGAGGCTGTGTCCTCAAAGCACTGCTCCTAACACTGGCTAGAGGTTCTGCTCACAATAATCCAAAGCCCTCAGGTCAAAGCATCATCCAAATATCTGTACCCAAAGTAAAATACATACTTTCATTTAATATGTTTTTAAAAGCAGCCTCTTTTTTAGAGCTTGTCAGTATCACAGAAAACCCAATTGTCTGCTGGCATCTTTAATAAACTGTTCTTCATTTCAAAAAAACCCCAACAAAATCAAAACAAACAACTTGGTGACAAGATTTTACTAAGCAAATGACACAAACAGAAAATAAATAACATTAATGGCAATAAAAAAGTAGGGCAAAATGCCTCAACACTGTTAGGGAATGTAAAGTCATCTTTCTGCAATAGCTGAGAGAAGGGGAAACCATCCCAAATCATCAGAAATTCCAAATTATTTTGTTTTAACCAAGTATTTTATAAGCAAGCATAAATTTAATCTTAAGAATTCAATGTTCTTCTGTTTTTACCTAATAAAATAGACTCTCTTCCTTCCAAATCAAGCTGCATTATTACAGCCTCTTACTAATTACCCAGGACATCATACCATGCTGTTGTTTCTTCACAGCCTTGGCTTCAAGAGCCAGTATATTATCTACAGCCCACACAAAGAACACCCACCTTTTCACCTCTCTTGATTTCAAGGAATAGCTGCTTTTTTCTCTTTCTACTTCTCAGTAATCATAAAATCCAGTAGATTTCTGCCATTAGTGATTATGAAATCCATCAAAAATGCAAAACAGAGCAGATGCAACTTTTTTTTTTTTTACTTGCTGAAAACCATAAAAATACTAAGCAAAGGTCTCTCAAACTCAGCTGTTTGTTGTGTCTGCTCATCATTGGATTATCAGTTTTTTAAATTCACTAATTATTTACTAAATTAAATTTAATAAAATAAATTTACTGATTGTTTACTGAGTGACTAATTATACCACGAATTTCATACCATGAAGGCAGCTAGAACAATGGTTCAATATACAAGATAGACGAAGACATTAATCAGTATTTCTCCTGCTACAGAAAGTTACTGTTGTAACAGTTCTGAAGGGAATTAGCTGTATTTTAAACCAACATACTAATTCTAGAGGCTATATATATTACTGCAAAATATTTGCATGTCTTACATAAATAATGCAAACAGTGAGTGAATACTTGTCTAACATCAGTGTATTTCCTGAATAGGTCTGAGGGAGAAATACAATTTTATCTCTTTGCAAGTGGAATATTATTGGAAACTTGAAAGAAAACTAGTAATTTCTTTTGCAGATTTTGGGAGAAAAAGAAGAAAAGAAGCAATCATTCATTGAAACTGATGCATTAATATTCTGTATTATTTATTCCTTGTGTAAGAATTTTTTACATATCTATGCTTCTTCCTCCCTCTTCCCCGTCAGCAAAGCATCCCTAAAAAACAGACTAACCAAAAGGACTCTGTACCAGCTTTTTCTGACAGGTTTGGAACAATCTCTCCCTGAACTAATTAGGCGGATCCTTAGGTGTTCTCTTACAGCATGTACTAAAGCTCGGTCTCAGAATTAACACTATAATGCACTCACTATTAGAATATTACACTTTGGGGGTTTTTTCCTTCACATTATGATCTCCTCTACTCTCAAGGACTAATGTGTTCAGCTAGTCAAAACATCAAAAAATAACTGTTATAATCTAAGATGTTATATAACTTGTAAAAATATTTTGGCATTATGAAAATGTTGCCAAAAGAAAATAATATGTAAGGCCATTAGTACCTGAAGGGTATTATCAGCTATATTCCCAAACATTCTCACTGAAAAATTGTATATGATTTTCTTTAGAAGTGATAGCAATTGTTCATGAGTAGGTCCTCCTTTATATATAGGCTTACATCCATGCAAGGGATTTCAGCAATTTCTTAGTGAAGATTATTTTCTACTTCTCTCCTACCAGCCAATGCAAACATAAGACTCACTGCTTCTTTGTGTCCTGCCATCCTCAGACAGAGCAGGTGTAATTTCACTGCTTCTTTTCACGCAAATGTGAAATCTTCCAATTTTAAATGCATAGTTGTTTGCAGACACAACAGGAAGCATTGTTGTGCTTCGTACCCTGGAACAATAATTTGACAACAGTTGGTCAAAAGGCATCCCTTTTATGAGCCAGATAACATTGCAGGAAGAAAAGCTGCTCTATCCTTAAATATGGCTCATTTGCCTACAGAAAGACGAGCACAATGTACTTTAAAAAATCTGGAGCTGAGAGCTATGCTTTTAGAAAATTTCAGGCATCAAATAGAATCTTGCAACGGTGAAACAACAGCATACTGGGCTGTATCAACACAAGTGTTGCCAACACTTTCCCTTTTTTTGGAACCACATCTGGAATGTCATGTAATTTTTGGCTCCAAGAAATTAAAAAAAGTTGGAAAAATGGAGTGACTGCAACAGACAGCTAGCAATGTGGTAAAGGGGGACTTGAGGACATGAGGCAAAGTGGTGAGAACTGACTTTCTTCAGTCAAGATAAGAATAAGAGAGGACCTTACCACTGTCTTCAGAAAGGTTGTTCTGTGTGGTGGTATCTCCAACCTTAAAAACTAAACTTTGATGGCAACACACTAAGATTTCACTTTGAGTAGAGGTTAATACAAGATCACCCTGAGACATCAGATCATCTATAAAGAATTTGGGTGAGTACGGAGAGTTACAGTGGCTCTGTTCTTCTGTTGATCCTCTTACACACAGAGGGCATTTTCAGCTTAATTTTGTTGAGAACAGAACTGGTATATCCCTAACAGCTACAACAGCTACTTAAGAGATTCTAAGTCAAATTTTCTTGTTAACTACAACTGCAATCTTTAAATCACATTTTTCAGTCAAAAGTAATGAATGTACTTCTCTCTTATAAGAGAAGAGATGATATTTTTTGATTTTTTTTAAATTTTTGTCTAGAGAAACATATGAAAGCATTGCTACATTTCACAAGGAGATATTTTGTCAATCACCAGCAAGGGAAAAATTTCAGCAAAACTTCTCATGCACTATTTTCTTCCAATTAACTTATATTTTCATGATACAAATATTCTACCTATATTCATTTACCTCCTCATCTAAACTATTCTTAATGTCATTTTTTTGTGCAGAACTTACCATAGTGCTTTTTTGGTTATTTTACTTCTTTGTTATGAGAGAATGAAGTAAATAATCAGCTCTTTCACAGGGAACCTTAAGACTACTCCTTGTTCCTCCTTCCTCATATCAAATGGATATGGCAATACCCAGCAAAGATCAGTTTCACTTTCAAAGTCTCATGATCATTTTATCTCACAGTTAATGTCAACTTCACACCTTCCAGCAGCACGATGTCACCAATACTTTCTTTTGTGGAAATAGTTCTTTCTAGAGTTTTATTTGGAGTGACAGTGACCGAGCCACTACTACTCTACCCTATGAGTAGATAAAAAAAGTTGTTACAGGAGATATATCTCTTTATATCACCCAAAGATACCCCTCAATGCCACACTAATCTCATCTACAAAGAGCCACGTTACTAACAGAAGAAAGATGTCAATATGCTTCTTCACACGCTATCATATTTTTCCATTTTCCACTACAAATGATACTTCTATGCATATCACTTTATAGGAAAAATTATTGGTTTACAGAGCTAAATAGATGATTCACGTTTGGAACTGAACAAACTACTCCCCTACTCCCAAAAACATATGCATTAATGTACATATGTATTATTTTCTTCCTCATAAAAGTGAAGTGTAGCTTAAATAGATGCTAAATCTGATTCCATGTTCCCTGGAAGCAAAATGAGACTTATTTAAGTTATTATAAACACAATTTAAACAAAGTGTACTGCATACAAATAGCATTTAAAAGAGTAAGCACCCAGACACTGATTTGTATTTTCCAGAACTCTTCATTACCTTTAGTTACCTTTAGAATCCATCAGAAGTATTCCCTATCTCTTACAATACTACTAACAAAACAAGTAAGAACACATAAAATATGGTATTCACATCTTCTGTTTCATTGAAAATACACAGACCAAATGAAACATAAAGCCAAGGGGATATTAAAAACTCAATGGATCAACATCAAAAAATATCCCTTCATATGCTGACACGTTTCACTATATGAATAAGTATATTTTCTTTTTCTTTCAAGCTAATGGCATTGATCACTTTTTAATTAAAGGCATATAATGGAACACATGCAAAAGATAGCAACAAAGAAAAAAATAATATGGTTCAAATATCTCTGCATAGAAATCCAGATCTTCAATAGATATAATTTAGTTCAGAAGCTTAGAAATAAATAAGATATGCAAATTTGCATATGCAAATGCTCCAAAGTCCAAATCAGAAAAAAAATACATGAGTTACAGACTACAGATGTTCACATATTAAGTGAATCAGGTGCATTATTTTTTAGATGAAACTGCAAGAATAAAATTTGCCATAAACATAGATACACAAAATTTGAATCAAAGTGCTCAAAGGCCTTGTGTTTGGGATTTCATGGCTGTGAAATATAGAAATGGAAATTGTCTTAATTAAAATAATTTTGCTTTTTTATTCCCCACATCAGTATCTGTAATAGATGAAACTTGGCCAACTCAATAGAAATAACAAGAAAATAAGAAGGGTAATCTGTGTACCATTTTAAATAATAGTAGTTCAAAAAGAAGAGTATAAACCAAGAAGGAACTGCCTTCTTGTTCTCTCAACATACTTCATTAATACATCAGCTAAACAATGTAAACATATTTCATTCCCAAAGTCGTCACCCTTCCAGTATCTGCAAATAACACAAAAACTAATAAAAGCACATGAAAAAATATTTATTTCTGAAAACTCCAGAAGAACCTGGTGACATCTTTCATGACATAAACACAAAGTAACAGGTTCTGATACCTCTGACATATTTTGAAATGCTTTCAAAATATTATTTTGAAAATAATATTTTACTGATTGATACAAGTAATAAAATTTGATTGGTCTGAATAAAAATCCCCTTCATGCTTTCCACACAAAATTTTATATTTATTACAAAATCAGCCTTTTCTCTTTCTAACTTTGCTAATAAATTCCAGGCGTGTAAGAAAATTCTGTTTACTACTGTTCAGTGTCCTCAGAAATCACAAGTTCTCCACAAACTCTATGGTTAAGGCTCACCCTGTTTATATAGGCTTTTGATCAATTATGAAATGTTCTTAATCAGAAAGTTTAAACTTTCGCTCATGGGATATTGAGAGAAACTAACAAGTGTAAGAACTGCTTTGTAGGACATAATTTTGTCTTCACCCCAGTGCTGTAAGAACAAATACCTATGCAGTCAATAAATAGCACTTACCAAGACAAAGCATCAAGGTTGTGTTTAGGGGTTCCATCCTGCAAGCAGAAGCAAAAAATCCATACGAGGACACCTGGGACATGAGAAGAGCACAAAATTGCTTTGAGCCACTGCGCTCACTGATAAATGGCACACTAAGAAAAAGACATTACTTTTCTCCCTCACACTGGTAGCACTAACGGAAATCTATAATAAGTTATTTTCAAGATCATGCTTCATATTATTTAAATTCTCCCCCAACATATAACCCAAAATCTTAAGGAACAGACAGAAACCCAAACTGTAGTCTGTGACATGGAAAGCTTTCTTTACCTACAACTGACAAGACAAAGGATGAGGATGATATAACAGTTACTACAGCCTACGACACAGGAGAATTAGGTTTAGTTTTCTAACCTTTTCCACACTAAAACTCTCTCTAAAAGGCAGTCAGCTCATGTGGTGTTGGGCTAAGTTAAACCAAAGGCACAGAAGTGTAACTCTCTTCCCTTTCTGCGTGGAGAACTCAGGCGGTTTCTGCCGTGTATTTCAATGAAATCCATCTCTCCTCTTGAGATTTCAAAGTAGAAAATCCGTGTGTGAGGTAGGAGATAGCAGTCCCAGAGTTCACAAAGGGGCCGGGTCTGCAGGCCATATGCAGCACACACTTCTATGAATGTTCCCTAGCCTTTAAAAAGAGAATATTATTGCAACAGCTACATCTCAGGAATTATGAACATCACAGACTTTGAATCCCTACAAAGAGAATTCTAAAAGCTTGTTGGAGCCCATCTCTCACTGAAGGTAACTGTGTTTGGAATATTGATCCTAGAAATTACATGTTAAAAGCACTAAAACCATGTAAGAAACCAACCAACCAACCAAACAAACAAACAAAAAAAACCAAACCCAACCTTTGAATGTATATCTGTCCAGGTATTTTGGTAGTGCTATGAGTAAAATATGCCTACAGTATAGTGGTCTAGCCAAATGGGAGATGAGAAGAATAGTATGTCAAGAATCTTGACAAGATTTAGCTTGATATTTGGAATAGCCCATTCTTGGATAAACCTAATTAATTCCCATTTTATGACCTTTTAACATTGTGCTGGCTGAATGTCTATTTATTGCAAACCCTGCCAAAGAGGAGTTAGAGTGACCTGCATATCACAGTGATGGGCCATCATTGAGACAGCACATCCTTCATGAAGAAGTAACACAAAGTATTTATAAAAAACACCAAACATATGCTGAGCTTCAAGATTTAAAGACTGCCTGAGTGAAATGTTTCAGGATAAGAAACTTACAGGTATTTACCTTATGCACATTATGGCAGTTTTTGATTTTTATGAATATAAAACACATGGGCACACACATCTTCTGCATAGTTACTGTTGGTTATCATGAAGGATGACTCATGGCAGCCCATAAAGTCAAATAGAAATGGTTACTAAGGCAGCAAAACCCAGTAAATTAAAAACTATTATAATTTGTCAATCATGCTGTTAGGAGAATGCAAGTTCCCTTAAAATAAATCTTGTCATTGCTACATCAGTACAGATATAAACATGTGACAAAAATCTAAAAAACACTCTTTAATATATAGGTAGAGGAAATCAGTATGGATTTGGATAGATTTCAAAAGTCTAAAAGAGTGAGAGAAACTAATATAGGCTGTCTTATCCAAACATATTTTTGTTCATGTGTTTTTATTCAATTTCTCCTTTAATTTTTTTTTTTGCATAAAATCAAAATAGTAGAATTCCATTAGTCCGATGATACAGGGTAGAAAAGCAGACAAAAAACAGTTGCAAGTGACTTCAAGTAAATTTATCTGTATATCTCCGTCTCACAAAATTAAGGCAATAATGTCCCAAACTATAGGAACCTTGAAGTACCATGGAGTTTCTTAACCATTTTTGTGGAAATAAGTTCATAATTTAAAAACAAAACAAAACAAAACCCCACATTTTTTATCTTTTTCATAGACACAAGAACTTCTATCAGTTTTTAAAGCTTCATTTCACCCCAAGTGAGGATAACCATGTAAGATTTAAAATATTTTCACAACATCCAATCTGAAGAAAATAAATTCTGCTTGAGGCAGTGGAGCTGATCAGACAATAAATTTGAGCTATTAGTTCTTAAAATATGACTCTGAAACATTTATCAGAAATTTCTAAAATTAAGTTAATTTTTACAATATTATTTATGAAAAAAAATCCAAACAAACAACAAACAAACAGTAGAGAACTGTTGTACTATCTAGTAAGGGCACTATGACAGACTTCCTAGGAATCTCCAAAGAAAGTAGATAAAATGGGGAAATTCAAAATGGAAAAAAAACCCCAAACAAACCACACTTTGAGAAATATCATAAATGCTTATAACTGCCCCCTGCAATGCTACCTTGAAAAAACCCTACACTTCTGTTACAAAGAAACCATGTCCACAAAAACACATCATTTATAAACAAAAATAAAATTATAATTTGCCTAACCATTTTTAAATCATCTCCTGTTCAAGTATGTCCTTACCTGTTAAATGATATTCACTTGTAATAATTATGAGGTAACACATTTGAAGTCAGTCATCCACACAGACTTGTGGCTTTGAGCTTTTCTAGAAGCAATTCGTCAGTGAAAAGAAAGTAAGGGTGAAAGATGGAAGTATATTTATTATTAGAAACAGTTGGTGTTTCAGACTAATTGGGATATGAAGGGGTGTTAATAAATTCGGGGAGATTAACTTAGCAGGCAAAGCTTGTTGGCCACATTCCTTAAGAAGTGGAATACTGCATTTATTTTAAATCCATAAAAATACAGCAGAAGCAGTACATGGCTCACAAAAATGAGAAGCAAAAATACATAGAAAAGTAAAACAGTTTCAAAGAATATATGCAACAGATTTTAATAAAATGAAGAATAAAGAGTTACATGGCCCACTGTGAAATGCAGGAAATTATGATTTTTCCAGATTAATGTATGTTAGAATTGTGAGGATATTGTGATGTATATGAAAGCTTTTAATGTTCAGCAGCCCAGGCTAGCTCATTGCAGAGAGAACGGGGAAAAGTTTTTTTTGACAGGTTGAACTTTAAAAGAAGTAGGGTGTTTCAAGCTGCTGAGGAAATCTGGATTGTGAAAATAAATCCCTGAGAGATGGATTATTGGGCAGGTAATGGCAAAAGGCATCTGATAAATTGCAGAGTTATGTGGTAAACTTATTTATTACATGCCTATGCAATTTGTCACAGGGCTGTCTCATTTATCACTTCCCCATGTGAGATGCATATATTAATATTGCACACTGCTATCATTGCCTGACAGCTTATGATCCTGTTGGTGAAATTCATACATCATTTTTCCCTGCTCTCTCCTATCACAGGATGTTCCATCCAGCTATATTTCCAGATAAATGCTAAGAAAGGATTCCTGACCCACCTGGTGTCATGCCATATGCTACTAATAATGTAGACTGTAAGTTATGCATTTTTGTATACACACTGTAGGGTCAGTCATCGCCGTCCTGTTGCTCACAGATTTATTGTATCATGATAGGTCGTTGATCAATCAGTAAAAGCAACCTGGTATTTTCACTCAGCTGAAATGGATCTTGTCAACACCACTCTGCTAAAACACTCTTTTAACAAAATGGCTGATTCATGAGAACACTTCTTGCAGTTACTGTTCTTTTTGTGGGACCACGTGAGCTCTCAGCAAGAGCTTAATATTACCTTTCACTGAAACACCCACATCAAAAGGCTGCAATTGTGTGCTCTTAAACTTCATTTTGTCTACACTGAATCATAATAGCAGTTTCCTTTGAGCCAGCCAAGGCTCTCATAGGTATCCTGTATGCAATAAGGTAAAAAGCAAGTCATGGAAAACTTTTGGTACAGTAATTTGATTATTAAGCTAACTGAGCTTTGATATTAAGGTAATTGGTTGTTTTAAGCTATGAGATATACAGAGTTATTGCTCCATTTCTGTTTCTTCTGTTTCTTTAAAGCTTCCTGGGTTTGAGAGATGAAGGCTTATCATCCTTGTGAGTTCAAATATGAACTCCCTTTTAAAAACCGTCAAGGAATGTACTTGTACCTGGAAGACAGTAGAAGTTCATGAAGGAAAAGAACAGCAGTTTGTGAGCAAAAAGGTGAAAAATATAGGTAAGAAAATCAAAGAGGAAAACTCAGTTACAACTGGAGCTCTCAAGGAACCCAACAGACAGCAAGAAATGATTTAAACAAATATGAAAATTGTTCATGTAGGTATCTGGGTCCCCTAAAAAGCAAACAGAGCAAGAAACCATCACCAGGAAAAAAGTTGGTTTTCTGGCACAAATTCAACAGTCTGCAATTAAATGTTTCAAGAAAAAAAAAATCACTTTTTAATTTTTTTTTTAATTTCAACTTTTTGAACTTCCTTTTTTTCCAGATTTTCTAAGAAAACTGTCTCCCTTTTTTGGAAACACAGTATCTTCCTTATTCTCTCCTCCCTCTTCCTGAATAAAGTCAAGTTAAAAAAAACTGACACAATTTTAAGACTGTCCTACGGAGATGTAAAAAACAAAATGAACTTGATATAAACTATTTTGCATGTAATTTTGAAATGGGAAAAACTTCATAGTTATTTATATCAGCATTTGGATCAACTAATCACAGATGTACATAGACGGCTTCTGAAGCCCTAATTTATATTCAGGTCCTAGCTGTGATCATCAGACTGAGAAAACAACTGCCAGAAGATTTTATATAAAGAAATTAAGACTTTACAAGCTGCAGAGTAGTGTTGTGCCATATTATAAATTTGGTAGGAAGACAAAAAAATATCAATATCAAAGAGAAATAACAAAGACACATAGTAATATGGAGAGGCTAAGAAATTTCATTAGTATTTCTGCAGAGTCTTCATAATGCAGACAAACCATGTTTTAAGGGAAAGAAAATACTTTTAATATGGAATTTAACAGACTTGAACAGTATTTTGCCATGGAAATAGCGCCATGGCTTGCAAAGGTTAAAGCAATTTTGTAAAAGCACATCGAAAACCACTGAAAGACTCAAAAATGAAACTTTTCATATATACTCCACAATAGTGTACAATCAGAAATGTGTTCATGAAAAATCTTCAAGAGAGAGGTACATTCTTAATATATTCAACAGAACTGAGCCCTGGGTAATTGTAAACCATTCACTGCAGGTCAATATGATAGCTGAAGTTCCACAGCAGCATTTTCCCCAAAATACACAGGAAAGGTTTGGCTCACCTGATGGGTACCCTTTGAACTGCAGGGTATGTGAGGCATGTAAAGGTGAATCTAGAATCTAAAATGTTGACATATGTAGCTTTTGCAGGAGATGGATTGGTTGCAGTGCACCAAAAACATGTCAAACACTAAATAATTCTGGGACAATTCATGTAGAAAGGCAGTGAAATGCTAAAGATTGATTCCAGAATGTCTTTACCAGCACAACAGAATATAAAATTCAGTTGACAGAATTCAATTCTACTGTCACACAGGCATCGAAAAAATGCTGGCAAAAAAAAAAAAAAAATTAATGACAAATTTGATTGATTAAAAAGGATACAAAAAGAAAAAGGGAAGAAACTACGGGACTGATCAACATCCCTTTTAATGTCAAAACTGGAATTACTCGTAGAGATCCCAATGCACTAAAAATTATGGAAGAAAACTCTTTCACATACATGCCACTTTAGCCAAGGTGGGTTCACTGACCTTTCCTAAAACTTTAAAGAGAGGGTTGTTGAAGCAAATGCTTTAGAGAACTTATTATACCAAGAGCTACATTCTATTCACTGTAGCTGGTAGTTTATAGAAAAAAGATCAGGGAAGACCAGATGAAAAATTTCTGATATAAACAGCCTGCAGTTGTAGTCACAGTTTCAGATTCTTGGATCAAATAGTTATTGGAAAATACTAATTCTTAATAGTTACAGCTACTGTCCAAAAATAGCACTGCTGGAGCATAGGAGCTGCAATGCTGGGAGACAATGGTTTGTAAGAAGCTCAAATGTTTTGCAAAATTTATGATTTTAAACACATTGTTAATCCTGTATTTGCCTAAATAACCACAAGATTTAAAAATGGCTTAGTTTTAGTCCCTCCTATAAAGAAAAAGGATTCAACCCCCCAAACAGAAAAAAAACCTTCCAAAAAACCCTATGATAATCAAAAGATGAAAAGCATTTATAACCATAAGACAGTGTCCACAGAGATAATGAGGAAACAAGCAGCCATGATAGATATTTTTTGCAAGGTTACAAGTGATAATTAAGGAGCAAGAGTTCAGCCTTCTACTTACTCTATAGGAAAAGAAATAGAAAAAATAGACTCAGACTTTAAATTCCAGAAACTAAGAAAAGGTTGAGCTAATCAATGGGAAAAAAAACCATGTAAAACAATATTGAACTTAATCCACAAAATTTTTCAGAGATTCACAATGTAAAGGAAGCCAGTTTAGAGATTGCCTGTACATTTTCATACTTCTAGAACACCAAAGAATGAATCCCAGCATAGGGCTCCTGACTGTTCCTTAAATAACAGCTTCCTCCCTAACTCTGTTCTGAATCTCACCAACAGAGATTGTACATAACAGGGCATGATTCAATAAACAGAATTAATAAGACTACATAAGTTCTGACTCTTTTCAACCTGTACAGTCCTCCAGCTCTGCCTTGGTTGCGCCTGCAAACCTTCTGCATGTCTTCATGCCACATCTGAGGTTTATAGCACACCACCAATGTGTTTTGCAGAGAGCAACATGCTGGGCAATAACACAAGTGTCACATTTATTCAGACATAATTAACTCACACAAATGTACCAAAATATCAGTTTTAGGGCCACAAGAGAACTTCCTGACACTTGTGTTGTGCAATGTGGACATGGCCAGTCTGTTCTAGGGACAGCAGACCCTGGCAGCATGGATGTGATCCAGTCTGGGCTACTCATCTCTAGAATCAGGGACCATTTACTTGTCCTTTCTGTTTATCAGGGTACAGACAGACTGTATATATATATACACACTGTGAAGTGGTGTATATATATGTACAATGTATATATACACTGTAAAGTGGTGTATATGGTTAACTTCATATTTTCCACTTGGAAGCAAAATATATAAGAATAATTATTTTCATGTCTTGAACTGAAACATAGGATCTTTAGAATGTTTTGGTTTATTAGAAAGAGTCAAGTAATGTCAGTGAATCAGGGATGAGTGAGTGACAGGAGTTAAGGAAATGTTATAGTCAAAGAAATTACAGAGAAATATGCAACTTTTCTCTCTTTGCTCTTCCACCTTTTAAATCTAATATTTTAAGATTACTTTTCTGTTCTATTGAGGATTAATTAAAAAAAATTGGCAAATACTTCTCATTGCACATCACCCAAGAATAGTACATGTATGACAAACAATATGCAATGTGACATTAACAATGGCAATAAGAGTATGGAACTCCTATATGCTGTAAATGTGAGCACTCAGTGTGCATATCTTCCTAAGTTAATTATCGACAATAATATAAAATTTTGTTAAAAGTAGAATGGTTTTCTATACATTCTAACTGTTTTCTGAGACTTCTTCTGCAGAAATTTACTATAGAGGTGAGACGGCCCAGTGTAAAATTCACCTACGAAATTTAAGCTTTTAATTCATGTACTGCATGTTCATATTGTGCTGAAAAATGCAGAACACCTGTCCTCTGTAGACAAAACTAATGGCTTCACAAGGTTGCCTCAATTTAAAAATTACCTAAGCTCCAAAGTAACAAGAATTACGAAAAGCATTAAGTGTACTTATTAAAAATAAACTGAGACATTTCTAGGACAAGCCATAGAGTTTCAGCCACAAATGACAAGTAACTTTAACAGCTTTTTAGCAAGTATTATCACATACTTGCAAAAGTATGGTGTGTTGAAATAAAACTGTGGATCTAGTTAACTTAATCAGTCTTAGCTGTGCCAAAAGTTTGTTCCAGGATGGTTTCTTGTTTATAGACAGCAGAATTATCTCACAGACATTTATGCATGGCTCTGTTTGGTACTTCTAATTTAAGTGTTACGTACACCTATCCAAAAAACATTCATCACAAAATCATATACCCTTAATCCTCATTCAATCTTCAGTCTCGTTATGAAAACTTCCTCAATATGTGTTTACCAGTGCAGAATTTCCACCCCTTTGTGTTCATACTTTACAAAATTTTCTTTGGAAAATTAATTAGCCAAAGAATCAAGGATAATTTATCCTTGTAGTTGCCAGGATTCCCTCTGACTCTCAGGAGCTTTGGCAGTAGGTAGCTGTCTGATTACACCTCCTGGGGGCAATACTTTGAGTTTCTGTGAAGCAAACACAGACTCAAGGCTTCTGTGACCTGATAGTCTGTCTTTGCTTCCTGCCTCAAGTTCTTTTTTTTTTTTTTTCTTTTCTTTTCTGCAGGCAATTTGAATATTTTATCAGTATAAACAACAACAACAACATCAAGCTGTAGGATTCTATATCCTCAGTTGTCAACTCCTTAACACAGAGACCCAGGAGATTAAACGTGTACGATCAAGGTAAGATACAGACACCTTGACCAAAAACTATCATTAATGTAATAACATTAACGGTTAACAACACAACTCACTGTGTATTATGTTTATTTTTACTCTACTTTGAATTACACCTCTCCAGAGCAAGGTGTTAAATGTGTCAACCAGTCAACCAATCCTTGCCTTCTGACAAAAAAACCAAAACAAACCAAAGCCAAACAAAACAAAAAAAAACCCAAAAAACCCACAACACTTTAAAATACACCTCATTTTGCTTTCCAATCCCCACTTGCGATACAATGGGGAAGTAGCACAGCACAGAGCTGAGGAAGACAGCAATGGCTGTAGAATCATCACGATTTCAGGCCTCTCAGCCCCGGGCGGGGGGCGAGAGCCCCGGGGAAAGGCTGGGACAGGGAGGGCTGAGCCAGGGGAACCCAGCCACAAACAGCCCTGCCAGCCCCGAGGGGACAGCGGGAGCGGGGATGGGGCAGCACAGACCCGGCAGGGATGGCCCTGGGCCTGGGACAGACCCCGATCGAGCAGGGATTTCCTGCGGCCACTGGGAATGTTCCAGGCTGGAGCAAGGAGCGTGTGGAGAAAGGATGGGCAAAGAGGAGCTCCCATGGGCTGACCACACTCATTTCCATTCCCGTGTGCCCATTAGTGAAGGAGATTGTCGGGAATGAAGGACTGGAAGTGAGCCTGGAAACAAGGTGGAATGGAGGGAAAATGGCTCACCATCAAGCTCTTTTTAACTGGCAAGAAATGAAGCTAGTTTTCCCTAAATTGTGTCCATTTTGTCAGTGTAATTACTGTCAGCAGTCTCCCTGTCCTTATCTCAATCTTCAAGAATTTCCATCTTATTTCCCCATGTCCTGTTGACAAGAACTGAGAGAGTGGCTGGGCGGAGGTCTAGCAGACAATCAATGTCAACCCCTTACACCCTCATACTACTCAAGAAAAAAAACATTTCATCATACTCTGCCATCCAATAAACATAGAGGACAACCTAAAAAGAGATTTTATCCTTTGTAAATCTGTAAAGAGGTAATGTTTCTCTGCTTGTCCATAACATGAAAAGCAGAGAAATAACATGAGCATTTTGTACATAAGAGAATTGAGATGAAAAACTAAGATAAAATTCAGGCTGTGACCTGGAGCTGTTCCACTCACAGATCTCATGTTGATGCTAACCATTAGGCAGCTGCAAGCCATAGTTCTGAAAAATAAAAGTCTCTGGAGGAAAAATGGTTTGACCTTTTTATAGAGCTGAAGAATAAACGGGAAGCAATCTCTAAGATAGTTTGTATACAATAGATAAGAACTTTTAGATATTTCTTTTGTCTTTTACTGGAGATGAGGACAAGTGGATGGAGACACAAATAAGAGACTGAAGCGGCTAAGTATCTTCTGTTTGCTTAGACAACTACAAAAGTAGAATAAGTATTTTACTGAAAAACCCCAATAAGTCTTTGAATACATTCATTCCATGTGGCATCTGTATTTTGGTGAAAATATTCAGAGGGTCATAGAATCATAGAATGGTTTAGGTTGGAAGGGACCTTAAAGATCATCTGGTTCCAATCTTCCTGCCATGGACAGAGACAACTCACACTGGACCGAATTGCTCAGAGCCCCAACCAATCTGGCCTTGAACACTTCCAGGCATGGGGCATCCATGTCTGCTTTGGACAAACAGTTCCATTCCCCTACTATCTTAGAATTTTTTTTCTAATATCTAATCTAAATCTATTCTCTTATAGTTCTCATCTTGGTATCCCTCCTCTGGACTCACTCCAACAGGTCATGTCCTTCCTGTGCTGGGACCCCAGAGCTGGGTGCAGCACTGCAGGTGGGGTCTCAGCAGAGCAGAGGGGAAGAATCGCCTCCCTCGCCCTGCTGGCCACACTGCTTTGGATGCAGCCCAGGACACACTTGGCTTTCTGGGATGTGAGTGCACATTGATGGGTTGTGTCCAACCTGAAGTTGCTCTCAATCCCTTCATCTCCCAGCCCGTGTTAATAGCAGGGTTTGCCCTGACCCAGGCACAGAACCTGGCACTTGGCCTTGTTGAACCACATGAGGTCCAAGTGTGCCCATTTCTTGAGCCTGTTCAGGTCCCTCTGGATGGCATCCCGTCCTTCAGGTGTGTCAGCTGCACCACTCAGCTTGGGATCATCTGCAAATTTTCAGATGAAGATACGTATGTGCGTCATAGAAAAAACAACATTAGAAGTTGATCAGTCGAAGAATCAAGAAATCTATGAGGTTTTTCTCATGACTCACGTTCTCAGCAGTGTCTGGCAAAGAAGTTTTGAGGCTGACTCCAATCAACAATATTTTAGCTGCCAATTACATTTTATATTCAAACATTGCCATCCCAAAGTGAGGGATATAAGGGTAAAAATCTATTTATCTTATTAAATCCATGAAAGGTTAATGTAAGTATTGATCGAGGTCTAAACACTGATAGAAGAAACAGACAAAAAATTTAGAGGCACCTTCCATCTGTTTAGCCAGTATATAATGGCAAAAGTGAATCAGAAACAAATTTTATAGTTAACTAAATTAAAAAAACCGCATTGGAATATTGTGACTTTGCCATCACTTTATATTTTTACGTTAAGTGTAGATGAATTTATAAAGTTGCATGACCACAAATGGATTATGATTAAAGAGTTTCCAATTATATAATTTAGACTAGATGGACATTTGTTTGTCCTAGCCCTAGCATTCATACAAGACTGAAATAAAGCATGATAAATTATTCATACAAGACTGAAATAAAGCATGATAAATAAATATATTTGTCAGCAAAGGTGACTAATATATTCTGTTGCATAAAATTTCTAATTTAATTCACTTTTAAATTATTTTCATGTATATTTAATATTTTCTTAAGGTTTTTAGTCTATATATATTGTAAGGAGTAAAGAGGAAATATTTGAATGGCATAGCTAAGAGATTTATTGGAGTGAATTTTTCCTAAACAGTGAGCTCATAACTGCTATATATTTCACTTGACATTTCATCATATTTTTTTTCTCTACTGTATGCTTTGTATTCAACTTTTTAATTATGACTATTAATATTCACTTATTTATTTTTACAGTTTGGACTATTTCTATTGCCTTAATGGGTAACACTTTCTGCTAACTAAATTAATTTTGTGAGAGATTTGGTCTCAGTTTGGTGGGGAAATTAATGGACTGCTTGGTCTGCATTTTACTTTCTGGGTACATCAGATTCTGCTTAGAGGCCTAAAATTTGTTTCTACTATTCATGCTTGGACATCACAAAATATTTCAAGCTTCCCTTGTTTTATAGACAGTCACTATTGCCTACACTTAGCATCTTCTTAAGCAAAGTGGTATTTTGTGTCATATGAAATTTTGAAGAAGTGCCCTTGTAAAGAATCCCATCATATGCAGCAGCTCCACCTATATAGTCACAATATAATTTTATTCGAGGAAGAATCTCTGCTGCCTCTGTTTGCCATCAAGGAGGAATTGCTCTCAATCTGTTCTAAGCCTGGATAATTTTATCTGTTTGTTTGAGCCTGGCATATTTTGCTGAAAAGGTGGACAGTACCAGCATAATTTACTCTAGAAATTTCTTCATGCAACTCCCTTCTGAATTTATATGTTATTTTGAAAGCATAAACTTAATTTAATAAATATTCTTCAATTTAATGCTAATTGTTTGAAGCTGATATGATGGTTCAAGATTTCCTTCCACAAGATATGTCTGCCAGAATTTACCTCAAATGATTTCAAGCCCAAATCAACTGGCAATTAGAACATATGTTCTTGCTTTTTTCCCCTCAGTATAAATATATTGTGACTCAACTGGAAATCGTAATCAGAATGTAATCAGAATGTAACTATTCTAGCCTGATAAGGACTAATTTCATTGGCCTATTCAATATAAATACTTGCATGTATAAAAAATCTTTATCGGATACATGTTAGCATGTAATGTTAAAAGGTAAATATAATAAAATTATATGCCTAAGAAACAATACTCCAGTACCTGCTACACAAGAGGTTGCAGCACTATCAGGCAGAGAGCTTGAGGCTGAGAGTTGAGATCATTGTGTTTGAATGAAATGAATTGAATTTAATGTTCACTATGCAAATTTCACTGCCTGAAGTCCTTCTTTTCCTGTTGAGGAACTACTGAGCTTACTCTCAGCTTCCTGAGCATTGGTAATTGCAATACTTCTTTTGGGTCAAGGTCAGGGAATGCCAGTAGGACATGGAATAGGAAATTGCCAGTAGGACATGGAATGGGAAATTTTTCATTGCATCTCTTGTGTTCGCTTCCCAAGCCGCCAGCTTTTTGTAGTATTTTGCTAGTCAAGAAAGTCTACAATCCAAAAAGTCACCCTAGACTGGTCTACCAAGAGAACACTAAAGCATGGCTCACATAGATCAGTTCATTACCAGTTCAATCAGTTAAAAGTAATATTGGATATACTATGGTATTATATTACCATCTCAGCAGTTCCATGACATACCATATAAGTAAGTCAGTGCACTTGTGACTATAGTGCAAAAGCATGTTAAAAGATAAATAAAATATTTTATTGAAGCCAAGGCACCCCCCCCCCCCCACACACA
>VWZU01005103.1:368727-448578 GCA_013397095.1 Sterrhoptilus dennistouni | reverse complement strand
CCCCACACACTCACTGAGCTAACAATTTTTCTATCCAAATTTACTGAAGTAGAAAGAAAGGAAGAGGTGAAAGTTCTGTCTGTGAACTAGTAGGTAACAGTTCAGCAGCTGCCCAAATTATTCTCAAGTACTTTGGCACATCTCTAGATAAAAATTTACATGGTCCAGAGGATTTGATGTAGACAGCAACATTTGTCAAATGATAACCAAACTTTTTCAACTTACATTAGTGAAGTTACAAAGCTGAACTATGGCAGCCTTTTTCACTAATCTATTAGTTAAAGAAAAAAGCCACAAGGCATGACATGCCTTCAAATCTATCTATCTATATCTGTAAGCAAATGTGTATATTCAGGAATGCATTATAAGCATCATTAATACTGATACAGAAAGATACTGCAGTCATCTTTCATAACCATAGGTTTCACACATGCAGTCTGCCTGAACATCCTTCCTCGGTTCAGAGTGTTCATACGTCTTGTAGAAATGGTTCAGCATTTTCATTCATCATTTGAATGAGATGAGGTAAAACTTGGTAAAACCTCTACTTTTTTCTTTCTTTTTTTTTTTCTTTTTCCCAGGCTTGAACTAGTGCATTTTCATGGACTCTGCTTTCTGAGCCCATTAATAGTAATGATATTATATGGTTCACTGTAGTCCTTTCCAAGGGCTGCTGCTCATATCAGAGGAAGTAATAAAGAGGCAAAGCCCTCCTGGATGGAAATGCATGGCCTCACTGGAGGGGGGTGAGTGAAGAGCAGTTAAAAGCATCAACTAATAGAATCTACTATTTTGCCTCAAAAAAGAAACAAGTAAGCAAGTACAAAAAAATAAAGGGACCCTTCAGAATTAGAAATTAACTCTAGTTTTTTCTTGTCCATTTTTAATGGAATTTCATGCTTAGACACATTCACAGGAGTAAAGAATGAGTTTTTCTGTATGGCTTATACAGGATATTATTTTGAACCGCCTGTTCATTGCACTCTTCTGGATATGTGAATAAAAATGAATGCTCACAACCCTCCCTTATTCCCCAGGAAACTATCAACTGTGCCAAATTACCACATCCTGAACTGTGCTGCATCCTTCATCTTCTCAGTCTGAAACGATTTTATGGCATCCAGAATCATGATAATCATTATGCCCTGAAGTGACTTTCAAATGTTGTATTTGTGTGAAAAAAAGGGAATTAATCAATTTATTCAGAATTTTCTTATTTTCCTTCCTATACTCCAAGAGCTGGGTTGCTGGCATCTATATGTAGTTTCTCCCCCTTTTTTTCTTCTCAAGGATCAGTTGTCCAAATAACCCGTATATTTTGAGATTGTTAAATAATTATCTTCCAGAGGTCTCTAAATGTGCTTTATGACCCTGTGTGGGAACAAGACCTACAGTCATGATACACGTCATGAGATGTGTGGTAAAGGGATTTTCATGAGATATGTGGTGATGGGATTTCCGTGGGTATCTTTCTGTGGATTTCTGTGGACATGATGGCCTGCTGAGGTGGTGACAGGTTGTCAGGCAGTCTCCACAGCGCCCTTTTTTCTACAATTGGTGAGATGGAAGTGTTGGACACTAATGTGTCCCAGTTCCATTACATTGTTGTGCAAGACCCACAGTCTTTCCAATCTTTCTTTGTAAATCTTGATACCCTTCATTTACAGATAAATTACCTCCCCCCTCCATTTATGATGGCAGTAACAGAATATTTGACTACACTCTCACCTCCACTTATCCCAAAGGTATAAACTGGCATTTGAAATCCTCAGTGATTGAGGATGAGAATATGATGATCTTGCATACAAGTAGTTGAGGCTTGCTCTTTCCTCCCCAAATTGGGGACACCTCTGTGGCAAGATTTGCACATCCAAATGCACTGGAGTATACCCAGGAACTCCTGTTCACAGTGCTCTACACTTATATTTTGTATGTGCAGTAAATTTATCACCAATAATCTGAGAGAATCTATAACCTGTTGCTCCAATAAGCTGCACTGTTGGTGAATCTGTGTTCCTGGAAGTTCCTTTGAATTTGTCCAGACTTTTAGTGTTTAATTGGTTAAAACTCACTATTTGTGACTCTTTCATTGCAAATCAGACCAGACTTAGAGTGTAGCCCACATTATGTTTGCATCTAGGGTCTTACTGAACACAACCAGACTTGCATTTCCAAACTGGTTCTAATCAGAAATTAAGCCTAGCTACAGCCAGCCCCTCTGATTCCTTAGGATCCTCTGGAGCAAGGGGGTTTATTTTCTCCCAAATCTCTATACTCTTAACACACTGGTCTAAGTGAAAGCACAGAAAGCACTACTCAATAGAGATAAAACTGTACTCTCAATTCAGGGCTGCTGTGACCAAGAATGAATGAGAACATTTAAGATTGTCAGCTACAGCAATCTGCATTGCCACCCCAGCATACTCCACTGAATTAGCTTCTTGAGTGCTTACACAGTCCAAACAAAATATCAATGTCTCAGCAGAAATAACTGTCTTTCTCTACAATAAACTTAATTATAGCATAACAGGATAAGATAGAGCAAAAAAGACCCCAAAAAAGCTAGATAAAAGTAACCATCACACTTCTTTGCCAATTCATGTAAGATGTGAAAGCAGTAAATCCAAATAAGTTGTCAGGCAATCAAAGCATGCTAAAAAAACCAAAAGAAAACCAAACCAAGCTAAATCCAATCCAAACCAAACCCAAACCCAACATCAATAAAAAAAAAACTCCAACAAAACAAAGCAAAGAAAAAACCCCCCAACAAAACCAACCAATCAATCAACCAACCAACCAAGGAAACACCTTTCCTACCCTGAAAAAAACCCCCAATGCTTGTCCCCAAAAATGAAAGACCATCATCAAACCCTCTAGGCATTCTCTACAAAGTTCCACAAAGCAATGAAAATAAAAAAATACCCACTATATCAGTTTGCTGCTGCACACAAGGAAGGAAACAATGGGAATATTCTGGGTATTCACTCCAGATGTCAACACTAGATCTCCTTCAGAAGAAGCTAAGCAAGGAAACAGAGGTGCCCTCAAAACCCTAAGGAAAACTCATAGATAATCTAGCATAACGATCATTCAGCATTGTACAAAAGAACAGCAACTGATAGTCAGGAGTGTAAAGGACCCATTTTCACATTATCAACAAAGGTATGAAGAGGACAAAAAAATCATTATTACTGTTTTAAAAATTGTTAATTATTCTCAGTTTCATCTGTTCACTTACTTTCACACCATAGACATATCTTCCCTTTGCTCATGGAACACAGAGATTTTTCAGATAGATCAGACACAAAAGGCTATAGATCAGCAATGATGCCTGCAGATACCTAGATGACATTAATTAGAACCTTTGTTTGGCATAAGAAAGACATGGCTGTTGTCTTGGAGACCAAATGAATTAATTCAGACTGTTTTTTTGAGAGGGATAGCACTGTGAATAACCTCTACATACATCTCTTTTAAAAGCAAAATGGTCCTTAAACTTGAACATAAAATTTCTCTGAAGCTGAAAGAAAAGTGGCATCATTTCTGTTTTAAGAATGTAATCTTAGTTTCATATCTACAGAATTTTAAGAACAAAATTGTTCAATATTCACAAATCTTAATTGGTGGGGCTTTCAGAGTAGACACCATAGATACTACACAACTTGCAAATGTGCACTTTGTAAAAGAAGATAACAGGAGCTATGAAAGCATATTTTTCTTAAAAAGTATGTTAATTTAACAGATGGTTTAAAATGCTAGTGTTTGTGCCCAGAGGATGATGAAGAAAGCATCAGTGAAAACATTAGGCAACAAGTAAAACTGTAATGTTGCCGCATAGCGGGATATGTTTAACTTCCTTTTGCAAGGCTGAAGAGACACTGAGAAGAATTTTATGGTGAAGAAATTGTAGAATGACTTCCAGGCTCTGATCCAATCACAGTGAAAACCTGCTCTGGCAGGTCTATTTACTCTGAATCCCAAGCTCCATTGTCTGACAGAGCAGCCCTATCAGAGAGTTGATCAGAAAGATGCATAATGTAGAGAGGTCAGAATTAATAAGGATTTGCTTCTGACACTTTACAGCTAAAACATCACACTTCATGCTTCAATTCCTGTAACTAAAAATGCCTTCCTGATTGCAGGCCACCTCTTATTTTACCAGCAGTCACTGAGATTGAGAAAGCACTCACTGCCAAATCTATTATTTATTTATTAGAATTCCAAGTAGGGGACAACAGTAAAGCAATTTCTTTCCTGTGGATTTCAGCAGAATGCAAACAATGCTGTGACAAAATGCCTGCTTTGTTAAAATTAGGGTTGAAAAGTCCATACTGTTTAAAGATTTTATTCCTAAAAATCCACCTGCTTAGTAGAACCTGTTGTACTGGATCAGAACAAAAACCCATTTAGCCCAGCATTCTTTCTATAAGAATAGACAAAAGTAAACATTCAGGAAAAAGTATATAAAAGATAATAATCACTTGGAATACCTTCCAGTTAAAGCTTCTGCGTTCTAAACATCTGATTCAGGACATTCCTGCATTGTAGCTGGAACCCAGTATATGGATTCTATACCCATATATGTATGGCTTCAATTAGCAGCAACTAGGATACTTGCTCTGACACCTTTCCTTTTCAAAAATTTAAACACTTCTTTCCTCATTTTATCAGTTCATTTTAAGTAATGAGCTGTAATGGTATGTTTTTTGTTTTATCAGTTTTATGTATTTGTTCCTTTTTTTATATTGTCTTTTATAATTTGAAGTCGTTTGCCCCACGTCACCCATTTTCAGCCCTTCTTGGTTTTACCCCAACCCCAGTTATGTGTCAGTCATAAGTTATGCAGCCCCTGGGTCTTGTCTGTCACTTTGGGGTCTCTCCCAAAAGTCTGGAATGTTCCAGTAAGTACCCCAAGTGATTGGACAAGACTTCAGCTGTCTCCCCACCCGAGTTATTGATTTGTTACAATGTATGTCATTTACCTGCAGAGCCATACCCCCTTTGGTCCCTGATTTGTCCCCAGTTAAACCTATCCCTGAGTTCCTCCCCCCAGTAAAAGATGTTACTTTGGGGGGGGGGGTTTCCCGCTGCTTCTGCCAAGGGGTCACTTCTGCTGAGGGGTGTCTGCTGGGGCAGATACCCTGAACGGAGGTTATCCCCACTGGGGGATGAATAAAGCCAGTGGATTAACCCAGAGCAGACTCCCTCCTTCTTTCCTGCTGTTGTCACTTCACTCCTTTGGGCAAACAAGAACTCACAGGGGTCGGTGAGGTTCGTCCTGCTACCAACTGTGCCCTTCACTCTTCACTGTCGAGGTGTCAGGGCTGGCCGAGGCAGAGAGACAAGACATCTCTACAATGAGCAATTATGAATGATGCTTGGAAGAATTACTAAGGTTCTACAGTCAAGCAACCTGGAGGGTTTCTTGACAGTGAAGAAGGTCCTGGATAGTCATCTCCTGGATAGTCTTCTCTAGAGCTCTTTAGTCTTAAAGGATCTCATGAGTTTTCCAAACCTCTCTTCCTTCCCTTGGACACTGTTATTCAGGGGAAATAATCTCCTAGTTCTGTAGCATCTATTGTGAGGGTCAAATCTTTTAGGGACCTAATACTTTCAGTACTATCTAAAAAGGCAGGAAATCTGTTTTTTAGGTAGGCTTGGATACGTCGACCTTAACTATTCACCAGTTAACAGTAATTAGCTGTAATTAACAGTTATTTCCTCCTCATTGTTTCTAATCAGTTTTTAATCAGTTCTTCCTCCAAAATCACAAATTCATTCAAAAGCTCTGTATCCCCATCAGTCAGGAGGCAGGCAGTAAGTAATGAAGCATTCATAATGAAAACTCACAAAATATTTCATTTTATTCCTTTTCTGGGTTTTAATGTTTTTTAGCAAGTATTCCTTGCATTCTTATTTCTTAAATATTATTGTAATTTTGTTTCTGTAGAAGCAATAGTCTCCATTTTTTAGGGGCATTTCAGCATTGGGGAAGGAAGTATCTAAGTAAACTGTTCAAGATTATAAAATATTTTTACACTTATCTTTACATTAAATGCAGAGAAAACACAACTTTTCAACCCTTGCATTACTTTTTCCCAATGCCACTTTTATAAGCTTTTAAAAGAAACATGAACTGTAAGACTTGAGGTCTTTGTGATACTTTAGAATAATCTACTGCATGGAGGAAATTTCTGTATGAAAATTCATCACTTAATTTTTTTTATTTATTGCCTTTTGTTAAAACAAAATCTCAAATGAGATACTGCTAAAAATCTTCAGTATTTTTTTTTTTTTTGCATCTGATAGTTTAAAGTATAATTATTTTTGTAAGTGAAGCTGACTTCCTCATGCTTTCATACAGAGTGAAGGTATTTTTTGTTTATAATAATTGAAAGTATAACATGAGTAAATTTCAATATGTTTTGTTTCTAATGACAGAACAGAGCTGAAAGGGATGACAGTTTGCTGTGCTGTGTGGTTCTTGCTGCATCAAATGGTGCTGTGTAATATAGTTTCATGAACTTTGGAGAAGAAGGCAAAGCTTTATGAAAGCACAAAATAGGAAAGAAAACTGGAGAAAATAGTGCCATAAGAGCAAGATGTTAAAGGTAGAGAGAGTGGGGAAAGTGGAATGCCACTGTGATGGTCATTTCTGCTTGATGACCACTGTTTTCTGTAATTATCACTTGATGACTCTAGTGATAATTACCTCTAGAGATTGTCTATTCCTACGCACCCTGCTCCATGTCTGATGTTTTTAGAGACCTCAAAATTAAAAACTGTCATTTCAAAAATCTATAGGATTTATGACATATAAAATTATTGTTAAACCTCCAAGAAGCTGTTGCCAGATATCTTGTGCCCTTACAGAGATTATCAACTTCTCCAAAACATAAGCTTTTGAAAACTTATGTAGAATTATGGTACAGGTTGATACAACCTGTAACTTGTCCCTTCCAGAAGCAGAAACTGGACTCTCAAATTACCTGCATACAGTCTACTAGTTTTGATTAAATTTTATATCTATTGTCCCATTTTTCTTTTGAGAAAAGGTAAGAAAACTATGTATTGGCATCAGGGAAAAGTGAAATTCTTATGGCAGAGAGAAGAGAGATAAAATGGGCAGAGGGAGCAAGAAGAGTTATTATGTAAATTCCTGAAAATTGGTGTTCACAATCAACTTTGGCCATTCCTATTAACAGCTAAGAACTTACCATGCATTTCATCTTCTGGGGTGCAATACAGGTGCCTGCACCATTAGACTTACAGCCATTCAGGCAGCCCCAGAAAATAGCTCTGTCTCCTTTTGCTCTTCCATACAGTTTCTTTTAAGTCTTAATTCTCACCTGCTTAATCTAAGCAGAAGTTCTAGAACATCCTATACAGCAAGAGATACAAATAGTGCAACATGGGAAAATATTTGACGTGGAACAGAAACTGAAAAAAATTATGCTATAAATTTTAGAACAACATGCTGTCATTCTGGAAGTAATTTTAAGATGTTTAATATAATTCTCTATGTGTCTAATAAGGTGTTGGGGATTGTATTCTGTTCTCTTACATAGACACAACAGAAAATCTGAAGTAAATCTATGAATGGTTTATGCCTTATGATAAGGCATATGCATACCACACATTTAATTTACAAATTTCCATTTTTGGCTGTGCACCAAAACCAAGCCTCTTCTAGAAATTGATAGTCCTGGCCTCACTTTGCAGTGCAGACAGGTACCTACCTTACCAATGTTGGTATTTTTTTTCTTTTTATTGTGGGACCTTTGTACAAAAAGCAGAACAAACCACAAAGCTGTGTAATGAAATCAAGGTATATTTTCCAGCAGTAAGTCAGAAAATCAACTCTTGGGAACAGATACTTTTCTGTACCATTCACTGAGTCACTATCTGGCTAAGGAAAACTATTCTTTGTTCAAGAAGTTGACATGATGGTAAATCATAAGTTTTTCTTCTTATAAGGTTTAAAATAACTTTGTGTACTATGAAAAAAGGAGGTGAAGTACAAACTATCCTTTTAGAGTGATGGAGAAAACACAGGTTTTGAGGTATTTATTAAGCACCAAATAAAAATAACATCTTCAAGAAAATCTTAGATGTGGATAGAAGGTTTGGAAACTAAAATGTTTGTTCACTGGAGAAGTTCTGATGAACTGATTTCCACAGAGATGATTTGAAACAAGTCAGGTTTGTTGGCCTTTTTGTCTGTCATCACATTTATAAATATTCAGTCCTTCCTTTTCTGCTAGCAGAAGTCCCATGATGAATGAAGGTGTTACTCTGTCTTAGGTTCTACAAGTTTTTCTCCCCTCTCTCATAAGCCTTCATTTTTCCTGTCCTTGACATTTTGTAGATTTTTGTGGTTTTGTGTGTGTGTGTTTGTACGTGTATTTTTCTCCCACTTTACAATATGTGCTGGTTTCTGGCAAATAAACCAAATTAAAACCAAAACCAGTTTTTGTAAAACAGAAAAAGAGCAAAAACACATTGTGTTTAAGGATTAAGAAAATGATTATAAAACATAATTATTAATTTTTTTTTGAGAAAAACATGTTTATAAGCTAAAAATAAATCCATATTTACCATGCACAGATGCTCAGTGATGATAAATATTTTAAACAACATATTTTTTTAAAAGTTTGATCTCACATTCCATTTAATTAAAAAAAAAAAAAAAGCAGATGGTAGCACAGTATGTGCCTTTTGGATATTATGATAAGATCTCCATTGCTGAAATTTGAAAATTACCTTGTGGCTACTTCATCAGTATAGTGAACTATGCTGTTTGAAATGCAGAAACAAACATTTAGAATTATGAGTTCACTCAGCGTGCAGGAAAGTTTTCAAACCAAATTACAGTTCAAGTTCTGAACAGCCTTTTTTACTTCAATAATTTTTGTAATACTGTAGTTAAAAGATCCCCTTAAAGCAGCTATTAGTTAGGCTTCCTGCCTTCTTTTAATATGCCAGTAATAAATTTTATGGCTACAATAAACTACACAATACCTGAAAATTGCTGTTGTGAGATCTTCTGTCACTCAGAAGTTAATTAAGAAATGTTATACCATAAAATGCAGTATGACATAATATGTTCCACAGCATTTAAATATTTTCAATTACATCTCTGGGATGCACAGAAGCTTAAATATATTTTGTCTGACTTTTAATATTAACTCTTCAAGTGATATATATCAAGGGTACATTTTTTCACCTGAGTCCAAGTGACTAGAGAAAAGCAGTTACAATATTGAACAAGAAAGGCAATGACAGATAAGTGTTCTTGAAGAAACAGCTGGGGTTATTTATCAACATTATATTTATCAAAGCATATTTTGCTCCAGACATTTTAAGAGCCACTTCCTTAGAGGGATAAGCCTCTAAGCACAAGGCTTCTACTGCATATTTGCAGTCTTATTTTAAAGAGGGTTTAGGGAAAGAAAGGCTGACTGCTGTGTGAAGAAACATGGGTTGCAACTACCTGGCGTTTACAGGCAGTCGTGACTGGATTTGTCTGCACTCCAGGCTGGCTGAATGTAAGCCAGAAGCAGAGAAGATGCTGAGGTACAATTAATGTGGCACTGAGTTTGAACTAATAAGCCTTGCTGGGAGACAGGGCTTTCAGGCTCTGTGTGACACTCCTGCCCAGCACCGTGCTAACACAGCTACATGCCTTCCAGTTTAGACCTGGCTTGCATCCAGCTGGTTCAGAGTGGTGCAGGCAAGGACAGCTGGCATTTGCTCTGAGCATGGACAAGATTTACTAGTGACTGCTACTGCCTGCAGAAAATTCACACAGCAGAAACGGTGCTGGGAGCTGCACCTTCGACTTCTGTTAGCTGGAAGTCCAAGAGAGATGAAGGGGCTCATAAAGCAAGTTGAAGATGTAAGCAAAGAAAGATTTTTATCCAAGACACATTTTTAAAATGTATTTCTTCTGTCAGTCTTCAATGACTAAATCAGTTATGCTGCTCTTCTGTGGCACTGCAACTGTAGCTGCCCCATGATCATAGAAGAAAACTGCATAAGTATTCCTCAACCTGACAAAGACAGGTACAGAAAGAAGGTCACATCTCTCTGCAACAATATTTAGACATAACCAAAAATCCCCAAATGTGCTTGTACCATCATGCTCTGAGTAGGCAAAACATTCATATTATATCTCAAAGCCTAGTCTATGGGCTGCAGGAAGCTTGGAATTTATAAGAGGGAAATGCATGAAACCTGTCTACCAACTCAAGCATTCCATTTGAGAGAAATGAAAGAAAGTCTAATGCAAAATCACTTTATAACCTTAACAGTACACACATAAAGAACCTAACTCAGAAAGAGTGTGTAGGTAATCACAGATAATCACAGAATATTCTGAGATAGAAAGGACCCACAAGGATTAGCAATTATGAATGGCCTATATCAAATCCACAACCTTGGTGCTGTTAGCAAAATATCCAATGACATGGTTTGTGTTCCTCTTACTCCAGCGGGTTGGGAGGCAGTTAGAGTAAAGTTCTTTACTGAAAGGATGTCTAAAAGCCAGCAGTAAGCTTCCCAGGGAAGCAGTAGTGGCACAAGGCTTTTCAGTGTTCGAGAAGCATTTGGACAACACTCTTAGACACGTGGTTTAACATTTAGGTTGCCCTGTGTGAAGTTAGGAGTTGGACTTAATAGAGGCCCCTCAATATAGGATCATCATAGGCCCCTTCCAACTCAGGGCAGTCAATTTAGTAGTCATTTGAATGCAAAATAAAGTTATTAAGAGGAGGAGATGAAAATATTTTTTTAAAAGAAGCTTCTTCAAAATAAAAATACTATTACATGTAAGGATGTACAATGTAAATAAATCAGCTCTTTATGTAGATCAAATATCAAAAGCAGGCTATACTGAATGCAGTGTGCTTAAGCCAAAGTACAGAAAAGACAATAATTTGTTCAGGCAATATGTCTAATTACCAAGTGCACTCAGCTTGTAACCCTCAAAGATGAATTGCTGCAGTTTAAGGCCAGTTCTAAGCAAAGGAGACAGTGTGCAATAGAGGAAGGTAAGAGCGTATGTGGGAAGATGTGGAACAGAGCTACCTCTGAACTATCTGCTGCTGGTGTAAGGTAGGTAAAAGTATGGATTTCCTCCTGAGTGGATGAAAAAAAGATGAGGTGAGGAATTGGTGCTTCTCTGAATCTGACTTCTGAGAGATAATTCCTGAGAATTCTTCCCCAGCCAAGTAAATGAGCCGTGCAGCAAGACAGTCATGCTGAAGAACCCACACAATTTTTGGGTTTTTTTTCTGCCGCATGTCACTGAACACCAGGTACAGCTGAAACTGAGGATTTTTCTCCTTTGAATAGCAGGTCTCAGTTCTTCACTAGAGGCTGAGGATGGTTGTGCTTCTGGATGTGCCATCATACAAGGTCAGCCTTGTCCCAGTTGCTAATAATTACATGGCATCCTCATGTATTTATTCTTGAATGTTATAAAATGATGAGACCTTACACCCCCAGGGCAATTCAATGAAGAAAACAAGGGTCCTGTACCACTCAGGCTTAAATGTTAAATCCAGTCTTTTTATTGCTTAAATTGTGAATAGCAGTCATATGAAGGAAAAACTTAAAAAGAAAATTAAAAAGAGGAAAAAAAAAGAAAGAAAGATAAGGAGTAGGGTTATATAGTAGCAGTGAAGATGTATTTCTGACTGAAGTAATGTATTTGAAAAATAAGTGTCTTTTTAGTTCTTAAAATATATAATTACTTGACTCAAATCCAAACTCAAGTTTCTTTTAAAGGTTGAGATGATTTTGAAAGCTGAAGGGTCAGGATTTGTGGGGGGGGTGGGGGCGGGGTAAGGTTTTAAAAATGCTTCTCAACCTGCCAGGGATCATGAAGCAAGATGTGAAAGCTCAAGGTTGTAAAAAATTCAAAACATAAAGTCTAGCAGTCACAACTTCATCTTCCTAGATGTAACTTTCAAGGTGACTAAGAGAAGTCTTACTTTTAACAAACTTGTGTGAATTTTAAAAATAAATCAAATTAAACCAAAAATCTCTAATGAAACTAAATGAAATCCAAAACTGAATCAAGTCAAATTGAAAAATCATATTTTTAAAAAATTTGTAGGGGGAGCATATTAGATCATACTACTACAATGTTTTAAAGTACTTTAAACCACTAACAGTCTGACTTCTTGTTTAAGAGGCTGTACAAAGCACGGATCCTGAGCAAGTTTAAATTCCATTTAAAAATTTCTCTGCTGTCTTTGACTTCTTTTTTCTTAGCTTTTCTTTAAACCATAGTTAGAAGAACTTCTCCTTTGAGATATTCTTCTGTCCTACCCCCTCCCCCACCAAAAGAAAGCTTTATGTTGTAGAGGAATGTGTCTGCTCCAGGTAGCTTGGCTGCAAGCTGCTGATTGAGATGCAGGTTGAAATGCAGGTTGAGCTCCGGCTGTGAGCCCCAGACAAGGGACTACGGACTGCCAACCCTTGGGATAACAAAGGGCATGAAGATGGGTGACATCTGCCAGGTGGATGGACACTGAGACATAGCAGGAGCTGGGAACTGCAGACCTTTTGGATGACAAAGGAGGTGAAGACCTGTGACCAAAGATGTGGATGGACACAGAGAAGGGGTAAGATCCCAGGTCTCTGAAGGAAGGTCAAGATTTACAGGGCTTTTAAGAGGATAAAAGCCCAGGGCTTCCTTTGTTGGGTGTGCTCCTCAGAGGCACCTGCTTTGGCTCTTCCTGTGTTACTGCACCAAAAATAAATGGCTTTATGGAACCAGACATCTGAGACTCTGCCATGGGAATCCTGGGGTCGAACCAGTTGGGAAACCTGGTCTGAATGTGTGGGAGTGGGGTGTGCAGGGAGTCAAGCAGGGCATTCACTGGATCACTGAGCTGCCCCCATAATGGAGCTTCTGTCCCAGTACTGGAAGTCTCTGGCCTTGGGAGTCTGACTGCCAGAGTCCCATGAATGGTCAGACTGAGAAGATTCCTTAATAATGTCTTTAAAACTTACACAGCATTTGCTTTCTCTACAGCTTATGTCTTGTGTATTATTTAATTCTGGCTCTAATTGGCAGATTTTGGAAACCTATCCATTTTGTAATAGCCATGTAACAAAAAATTATTATTATATTAAATAGCGTTATAAAATACAAGCATCTCCATATTGCTTGGTTAAAAGATAGGATTCTATTGACCATTATTATTTCAGTATGTGTAGGTAAAATTAAATAACCTTCATCTATCCTGTGAGCACTCTAGATCTGACAGCAAAGTCTTTGAAGCTGACATTCTCTTTGACATTACTCTGACTCCAGCAGAATAAAAATACTACTTAGCACTTACCTAGCACTTTTTATCTTCAAAGCACTTTGCAAACATTATAATTAATGCTGACAACATCCTGGTGAGGCTTGTAAGAGTTAGCCTCCCCAGGTGGTAACATGGGAGAAACACAGAGAAGTTGCTTATCTAAAAAGAGAGGTGAGGAATAAAAGTTTGGAGTTTCCAGTACCTTGTTCTGTACTTTGATCACATCTCTGTACAGCATTTTAAAAGGTGTTTATTGCTACTATTGCCCCATTACAACACATTTGAATCTTAACATCTTAACTCATGAAAGGTAAAACAAACAAATGAAATTCACATGGTGAATATGATAACTCCCCCCACACACCTGCATTAGTATTGTGGGTGTATTTCAAAATGTGAATTCATTACTTATGGTACATGCACAGAAATGCAAACAAGACCAAGAGACCTGAGATCACTGTGAACTAGTCAAATTTCAATGCATCAGAAATTACTACACTTTTCATTTCTTTTGTAGGCAAGATTATTCTACTCTTTGAAACACTGCTATAATTTCCTTGTTGTGCAAATTTGACATTTTGTTTCCTGACTACACAAGTAATCTTTGGAAAATTCAACAGCAGAAAAGGCACAGGGAAGGCAGCTGAAAATCCTTTTCACATCAGTTTAATCCCTGAGTGACATAGAGGTGACGTCTGTCGTAATCGCTACTCTTGAAGACAAACACTTGGGAAACTTCTGCTGTAGGAACTCACTTTAGGTATTAAATAGCAGCAGCTCTGTATTTCTCCACCCTGTATTTCAGGACTAAGGCAAGGGAAGGAATTGTGATTTCCCTTTCTTCAGAGGGCGTTGTGGTAACCATTACTGAGCACACCTGCACCCAAACAGGACAGAACAGATTGCAGGATGAGAGCCTACAACCCAAATATTGAATTATCTGGAAGATGACCCATAGCTGTGAAAGCATTAGACTAATATCATGCCTATTCTGTGGAAATAGAGATTTCTTATCATTATTTTCCTCCCTTTGATGCCCATATAACTATACATTTATATATATAAAAAAATCATACCATTTCAGCCATGCAGTGGAAATGCATGAACAGTAGTTGTTGCTGAGAATAAGTTTGGATGTACAGTCATCTTTCAGGTGTTTATAGAAATTATATTGTTGAAAACTTCTGTTGATTGTGGTTTAGGGTCCTACAATCAAAATCATATATATATAGAATGGTTTAGGTTGGAAGGAACCTTTGAAGATCAGCTTCTCCAAAGCCCCTGCCATGGGTAGGGACATAATTCACTTGATCAGGTTGCTCAAAGCCCTGTCCAACCAGGCTCTGAATGCTTCCAGTGATGGGATACCCACAGTTTCTATGGACAGCCTCTCTCAGCCACTATATTCACCAGAAAAAAGTCTCCTCATTTGCAAACTAAATCTGCCTTTCTTTTAGTTAGAAATTGTTGCCCCTTATCCTGACAGAGAAGGTGCTGGTAAAGAGTGTCTGTCTTACTCATAATTCCTAGTATTGAAAGATCTCCATGGGGCCTTCTCTTCTTCAGGCTGCACAAACCCAACTCTCCCAGACTGTTGTCACAGGAGAGAGGTTCCAGACATATGAGGACTTTCATGGACCTTCTCTGGACCCATTCTAATAAGCCCATCTGTATCTTCTACTGTGTACCTCATTATTCTTAGCATCCCTTGCCAAATTCAATTCCAACCATGCCTTAGATTTCCTAATCCAATCCCCATTCAGGGACTGTCACAGTATTCCTCATAAATATCCTTGGTTCCACTGCCTGTAAAGAAAAAACAACCAAAAAAAGGCAAAGGAAAACGTTAAATTTATTACATTTCTATGGTTTCAATCCATTGAGGATTTCAGTCCTTGGCTTTTAATGTATTCCTTATAAAGTTATTGGTATTACTCACATCTATGAGCCACAGAATTTACATGAGTAAATTAATTTCACACATAATCTGAGTCTATATCCCCCAGTTGATAGGATTTCAGACACAATGTAAGTAACAGCTTCTTTCCTAGTTTCTTATATAAAATATAAGAATATGGAGGAGGAGGAACGCAATTTTTGAAAGCTGATGGGTAGAGAAAGAACTACCCAAGGTAACACAAAGCATCCATGACAAGGCTTTTAAACCTTCTGCCTTTCAGGATCAATTAGATCCTTTACACTGTTTGCCCTTCACTTGGGAGTCACAGCTCTGAATAACCACCCAGAGATCAGTACCTGTTAAAAACTTTAAAGAATTATTCTTTCCTATCAAAGGACAGCCAAAGGAGGAGGAGCAGATGCTGGCACAATTTCATGTAAGAGAGCATGAGTAGTCACCCTGAAATGAATTAATTTCTTTCCTTTGCCAGAGAATATTTCACACACTCTTTTGCCTGCCGCACAGTAACATCTTGGCCACCAATGGGAGATGGTTGATGACCCCATTCCTGCTCATTTATTTTTTAAAGATAATTAAATATAATTTGGGACCAATAGAAGAATGGTGACAATGGCTTTTGGTAGCTAGACCACTTTCCTGGGAGAGAGAGTCCTACATTTTAGACTATAATACTATACAAGTCCTTAACAGAAAATTGTGAAGTATTTATTATATAATTATAATTATACAGATCACTCTGTAATGGATGTGTTTATTTTGCTAAATACTGGAACCAGACTAGGGTACAATGGTGTGGTGGGTGGCACACTAACAGCCTCTTCTCAAATCTAATTGGCTTAAATAAAGGACTACTCCAATGCAGGTACATATTTGGTTATATTATTAGGTAACTATGTTTAATAATGAGAGAAGCTAATGAAAAGGGTAGCAAAAAATCTGATCAAGACAAAAAGTCTGTAGTGCTGGGGTTTTTTACCTCTTATTGACAGATTGTGGATTATTAGGTGTTCAATATTAGGATACATGAGACTTTTCAAGTCTTAGAGGTTAATATGCCCTGCCCCTGCCCCCTGCACTTTTTTTTTTTTTTTTTTTTTTTTAATTACAAGGACTTGCAAGCCCACACCCTGGAACTGGAAAAAAAAAAAAAAANTTTTTATTCCAATTAACTGCATCCCCTTACAAGAACTCAAAGTTTTTGCATTGACTGCAAAAAAAAAAAAAAAAAAAAAAAAAAAAAAAAAAAAAATCCACACCAAAATAACAAAACACAAAGAATCAAAACCTGCAGTTTTTGACAAGCCCAAGTGATGATACATTTCCTTTCCTTAAAGACCCCTGAAACGAATCAAACTCAAAATAAAATGTATTTCCCTAAATTAGATACCCTTGTACCCAGCCACAGACACTCATCTGAAAATCAATTATTCGAGTAAAACAATGTTAAGATGATTGTTTAACTCCCATAGATCAGACTATCTTACATAAAGCCTAACTGATAACTAAAGAGAGGGATACCAGATATTTGTTCTGGTTTTTGGTTTTTTGGTTTTTTTTTAATCTTCAAACCTGTGATTAACCTTGTTCAATGCTGTAAATTAAACTTTACATATAAATAAAAGAGATTGTTTTACTTCACTGGAGGAAATTAATCAAAAACAGTAGTGGTAGCCTGAAATTCAAAAAGAAGATGGGGACTCTGAAAGCAATTTTTGTTTTTGTAGCACCAGTGTCTTACATGTAACATTACCCAATTCTAGAATGTAGATAATACTATGATATAGTTATTAATATAATGCACAGCATTGTAAAAGGGTATTATATAATATTTACAACAGAATATTTACATCAAGTGTTTTGCATATTAAGACTTTGTACCTGATAAAACTAATTATTTTTAGCTTCTTGGAATTTTTTTACTATACTCAAAATATTTCTTCAAGGTATTCCATATTTGGTTGCTTTTCTGTATGAAGCCCATATCTGGTGATCCTCTTTGCTTTATATTTCATACATAAATGACAGATTTTTCAGACAGTGTGTGGAATTTGCACCAAAAAATAAATAAACTACATTTGTATCACATATTGCTTGCTTCTGCTGTTGTAGGTCCTTAGAAACCCATAAAAACCCCTCCATGCTTAGACAAAAGCTCACAAAAAGGCCATGTATGCTCTGACACCACAATCACAGGTACACAGTGAAATAGAGGTAGGCAAATACAAGAGAAATAGAATCCTTTACACAGAAATATGAAGACCCATTGTGTAGTGGAAAACTAGTAGTGGAGATCTAGTTATAAGGAGTTGCATTTCAGTGCTCTCATTTCAACTATTTGCATGCAAAAGTAGTACAGCATTAGCATAACTACTCTGCAATATGGCATAATTGCTGGAGCAATACAAAACTCATATATTCTGAAAATGTTTGTGTACACAATTTCTGCTATAATGTCAAAGGAAAAAAGAGAGCAAAACCAACAATGAAAGATTTAAAACATTTTCCAAAGGAGGAGGGTTAAAAATTTGGTATCAGCAAAGTTTTAATCTCTAGCTACCTCTCTTATTTTCATCAACGTACTCTACACACAGAAGAAACTGTTAAAGAGCTGAGTACTGCACGAACAATTTCAAAGTAGGAGTGTATATCATACTAACTGTTGTTTTTTACCTACCTCAGAAAATATTTCAGTAAATGCAGACATTTTCCTGTGATGAAAAAAAATATAAAAGATAGTAACTTTCTCAAAGTACCTAGCTATTTCTCCAGCATCAGGGGATCCTAGCACATATAAAGCCTTTGAGTCTATATTGTATTCCTTTTAGAACAGACAGCTGAGAGTAAAGAAAGGAGCCATGCTGCCATAATTCTTCAAAAATCCCTAGCTCTATGCCTTTAAGAGGAAGTAAAATATAATTTAGAAGTCTTCAGATTACTTTCCAGAATATTGAAAGCAAACTAGCTGCTGGCCTGTGTCAAGCAAAGTAAAAAAATAATTTTTGTCTTACTGATGTTCTTCAACATCAGAAAGCTGGAAAGATTCAGTTACATTTTTCTATAACTGATAGATCAGAGTAAAACTGAAATTTATTGTCTTTTTTCTGTATTCAGACATCTCTCATATCTCAAGTGTTTTACTTCTTCTACCAGTCTGCTTCTGGAAAGTTGTTTATTTCTGAAAATAAAATATCAGTGAAGGTTTTAAAGGAATAAATGTGATGGACCACTCAGTATATTAGTGCAGATGTAGAGTAAATGTTGCCAAGACCTCTCTTAGATACTTGTGGGTGAGTCTGTATTTCTTAATAAATCTGCCAGTCTTCCTTCACCTTTCTGGGTATGAATGCTATTTTATATTTGAAGATATCAGCTTATAAAATAGCACAATACTTACAAGGGTGAAAGAGCTGTGCAGCACAGCTAGAGTTGTTAATTCCCCTTTACACAGAGCCTGTATCATACAGGCACATACACAAGTTGACTGCACAGGTGAAGCATCAATATGAAACAAATTTATCTTTCTCCATCTGGATTCCATGAATGTCAAAGGAGAAATCTGCCTTCCTGCACCAAAACAACAGTCATTCCAATAATAACCTGAAAGAAAAAAAAAAAAAATCCCACAAGGAAAAAAAAGTCCCACCATAAAAAAAGCTATTAAAATAAACTTGTTCTGTTAGAAGTGGGGAATCTAAGGCTGCTTCAAACTGATGAAAGTCTGCAGTTAGTAAAAGCTGAACTTCAGATAAAGAGCATAATAGTACAATGAATCAACAAGATAGTGCTCCTACAGTATTATCCAATCCAACATGAGTACATATAATCAGCAATTCAGACAGTACGTAGTTAAGGTGATGCAAATCACATCAGCATAAAAATTGAGATGCTGGTATAGCACTTGTTTAAATGGTAAATTCCATTTGGAGGTGAATGTGTGCTGCCTGTGCTTCCCACTGACAAGCAGCAAGGGAGATATTCTAGCACAATGCTGAGATAGAACCAACTAGCTTAATGAAACATTCTCCAGCTAAATTATCAGTTTTCTTCTGGCATATGGGAAGGTCTAATGCTTCACCCACACTGACATGGTTTTACTACCTGTTGGTTTTATTTATATCGTAGGTTCCAGGGACAGTTGACTCAGTATTAAACAAGAAATCATGGCATCATTTTACTGTGCAGAAGTCCTTTCTTATTAGAAGGCACATGAAGCATTTTTGTTCAAAATTTCATTGCAGTACTGTTGGAGATATATACAAACATTTGTACAATTGTGTTGTGCTTCAAATCTCCAACAGTACTGCAATGGCAGCACTGCCTTCTGTAGGCACAGCCTTGCTACATGGTCCTCATTGCAAGGGAAGAACAATTAATTTACTCCTATAAAACTAAAGAAAATGGAGCTGGCCATGCTTTAAGAAACACAGAAGGAGTCAGGGCCTGAGGTGTTTCTCGGTCCTTCAGCCATTTTGTATGTGCACATACCAGGCTGTGATTTAGCTGATACAAAAAAGCAGAACCCCTTGCAAGTGCAGGTCACATTCCACAGTGGTGGCTGTATTTGTGTCTGTGTCCCACTCACACTCTTTACCTCAGACACTGCAGGTTTGCAGCCTGAGGCAGCAGCCCAGGGTGTCTGGATTTTCATTTGAACTGGTTAGTACACATCAGCACAGCTCAGAGTAGACTGGGTCACAGGTGCTGCACAGGAGAATTTGTCTACTTTGCAGCATGGTTGGAGCCAAAATGCTTGGCTGAATCCCCTTTAGTGATTTGATAAACATCACTTGAGTGACAGCATCCATTGCCTGCTTTAGAATGGCTTCAAGTCCGTGTAGGAGACTAGATGTCCAAGAACTGGGCACACATACTAGCCCCAAAGCAGCCTGTTTTCTCTCCCATCTTGACTAGAAGTTTGAATCTGTACTTAGTGAGAGACCAGTGATGAAAGATTAGGCACATCTTTTGCTTGGTGCAGCTAATAGTCTTTTTCTAGCAATAAACTAAACTGATGTCATCCATCTGAGCCATATAGATTGTTGTACATTATAGCAAGATAAACTCACTATCTGCTGACAGCCATAAATACCACAAAGTTTTACACCCATACAAGGTATGGCCTCTTCAACACACAAAAACTTCTGAGAACTTACTTATAAACCACAAAACTACATTACCTCTCTACATGAGCATGTGGGCAAGCCATGTCTCTTATCTTGTCCATAGGAAATTCCTCAGGGTGCCCTTTGGAGAAACCTCCAGGATCAGCTAAAAATTGACCTTTATGCTTCAAGGTACTCCAAGCAAATATCCTTAACCACTGCTTTTAGATCTAGCAGAATTAGCTTTCAATGAATGACTTATTCACATAGTAGCACAGGGCTGCCATGAAAACCTTTTTAAATTACTCGTATGTGGGGAATGAATTCATGTATGAGGGATAGCAAATACTCACAAGTAATATGCCTTTTAAAAAAATTTAAAAAGACATGCCATAAAACATTTTCTGTAATATGATTTTAAGCATCTTTGTATATGTGCAAATATAAGACAGACGAGGAAGACAGTATCAAATCCATCAATTTAATTGTTGTAATAAATGTCTTACATAAAGATCCCAAAAAACCCCTGTATGTTTGACATTTCAGGTCTTACCATCTTAAAATGCACAAAAAGAAGATATAATGATTCTAAAATAACATTTGCCATATTTGAAACATCTGTTCAAATCTGCACTTATAATTCTCCTGTGTTTCCATAATTTCCTTCTATCTTATCACACATTACTCAAAACAATATAAAAACAGAAGCTGTCTGAGTTTTCAAGGCAGTGGAAAGGAGGAAGAGACATGCACATGTCTCCAAGCCCATGCATAGAAATTAAAACATGCAATGTTTATCACTTCAGCAATTTTTTATCACCTCTGGCTCACAACTCAAAACCATTTCAGTCCTTCCACTCAGTCTAAAAACATTTCTTACGATACTGCTGAGAATTCACATATAAGTTAGATTTAAATCACAACAGGACCAAAAAACTAATCAAAAAGCATACCTTCAGATGTTACCATTGTGTTTCAAAGGACTTTTCTGTGACAAAAGACATTAAATTTGAATAATAATATGTTCAGCTCTGGCTATGATTAAGGGAGAGAAGATGATATTTTTTAAAAGGTATTTGAAAGACATTTGTGGGGTCATTTTGGGATTATTTCTTTATAGGAAATTAATAGATATCCTGCACTTTTTTTTTCTCTCTGTAAGGTAAGTGATTGCTTTCTTCTGTGAAGATACTGGGCCTTCTTTATACTAGAATACTGTATAATCCAAAGCAGAAAATATGACAGAAGAAAATATGCATCCCCACAATTAGAAAGAGTGCTATGAGCAAAATCACTAACGCAGGAAATCCTTTGATTTCAACTTAACTCTGCTATTTTATACAACTGTTGTTAAAGTTGTGGATCTAATTATACCATGGTATACAATGGAGGTTCAGGAACTTCAGGCAGCTACCCTATCCAGTCATGACAAGAGACAGGTCCAGTAGTCATAGTGCTGGGTACATTATAATATTCCTTTATATAAATGATTTGATAATATCTTTTAATGTGAATCCCCTCATTATTGCTACATTTGTTCAGAGTATATCCTCTCAAAAGTACTAATTCTCTAATTTATGAAGGTTGAGGATACAAATTGGCCACCCCTGTCAGTATACTAGACATTTCCATTGCAGATAGTAGCTGCATGCTTATTTTATAATCTGAGAGCCTAATTTCAAAGTAAGAAGCAGGGTAAAAGCTGTGGCAGCACAACAGAGTTACCAAAAACAAATAAATTAGAACAAATAAATAAATAAATAAACAAGATAACAAATAAATTAAAATGAAATTTTACTTAAGGCTGCACCAAAAATCTCCCAATTAGTCTCACAGTATATTTATACAAGTTTCTTTTGCATTAAGGATGAATTAAAATTTTTCATGTCCATTTTTGTATGGGTGTGTGTTTGCATGTGAGACACATTTTAGACAACCTGGATAGCTGAGATCATTGCCCAGATACTGCAACCTGTGTAAACTCAGCCACAGAAAATACTGTCAGTATGGATGAGACCAGCTATATGTGTCTCTAATGGCTTAGTAGTTTGGAGGCTTTTATGCAAAAAGATACCTCACTTGACTCAAAGTCACTCACTTAGAGTGAATGAAAAGCGTTAATTATTTTACTCAGAGATTTTGCAATGGCATTGTAAAATATTTATGGCAGTATTTTTTCTGTATTCTAGAATAAAGGTAAATCCCAGTGTGACTCGTTTGGCCAATCAAGACTAGAGAACAGTCAGAACAAGATGAAAGGTAGCGTTAACTATTAATCACAAAAGAGAAATGCTTCCTTGGACAATGAACCACTCAAAAAACAAACAGAAGTCAATTTACTTTGAGATATTCCTAAGAGACAAAATAGAGGAATTTGTATGATAAATTATTCATCATAGCTTATTCACACAATTTTAATTATGATATTCTTTCCATAATAATCTAAACATAGAGAAACTCAGGGGACTCAAGACCACTGATTGTAGGATACAGAGCTTTCACCTTTATATTGACTATATGTGTGGGGTCTGGATTCAATAAGTAAAAGCTGGTATCACCTGTAATCTTTACAGTTCATGGAAAAGAGCAGGTGATGATGGAAAGGACAGAGCAAGCCAGGGGTATCTCTCAAGAACTGCTGAGTGATTTCAGAGGCAATTAAAAGTATTCAGCCTTTTACAAAGTACAGCCCCAGGGGCTGCAACAGGAGCAGTGACAAGTGGCTGCTTCAGACGGGAGGACTGAGGAGATGAGGACAGGCCCAAGTTTTTGCACACTGCAGTGTGCCCTGCTGGGTTAGAGAGTGAAACATGGGTGCAGTGACTTTTCTGCCATTATCTGGCTGTCCTTGTGAGGTGGAAAAGGAATTTTCCAGAGCTGAAGGGGCTATGCTCCTCACACTGAATGCATGAAGATCCTTTCCTTCTTAAGAGAAGAAAATCCTCAGCACCAGCCTCACATCATTTGCAATCCATCTGCCAAATTTTGGCACATGGCACTAGTCTTAACTGGGTTAAAAATAATAATAAAAACACCACAGGAAAAGTGCAAACTGTTGAAACCATCATACCCAAATCACTGTACCCCTTTTATACTTTCTGTAATGAGATTTTCTCCCTTACTTTAAAGAGTGATCCAAAACTTGAGCATCAGAACAGCTGACAGGAAGTGAGAGAAGGTAGAAGTTAAATTCAAAAAAAGCACAGTCAAACTCCTTTTTATTTTTTTATACATTAGGATGCAGATTAGAAAAATGATGGTGTGAGACCACACACTGAAAACAACAACAACAGAAAAATCTCTACCACCTATTTTCAAGTGCTCACTTTTCTTGCAAAAACTTTTCTTTCACTTTTAGTTAGCTGGCTATTCTGGGAGCGAGATTGCTTGACCAAAAAATCCCCCCTCCCCCCAAAAAAACCCAAACCAACAACCATCACTAACAAAACTCACACTATTACAGAAAAAAACCAACCTAGATTACAAAAGCAGCAGTACTTTCTGTGTGATTTTGGTGTGTGAACATGATTTGTTTCATTATGTCTGATAAGAGTCTATGAGAGTGAAAAATGTATCTATGAACATGGAAAAATCCCAGGGCTGGCTATTCCAACTGTTACAGNTATATGTATATATATATGTATGTATATATATACCTGCACCATACAGCCATCCTCAGAGAAAAATTCACTTTTCCACCTTCCAGAAGATGTTGAGGTAATAACAAAGGCTCATCCCTGAAATTTTAAGATAAGTTTATTTTTCCTATTCTGTACTTCAAAGGAGCTCCTCTTTCCCAGAGCACTGCCATGAAGTACTTATGTGGAACACAGGTTAGACAGATTCAAATGTGGTGCAAATTAGAACAGGATGAACAAGTATTGCAGAGGCATCCAAGTCCTGTAAGTTTTGGAAGATGTCGGATACAATCCAAATTCAAAGAGGGAAGCAGATTGATTTATCCAACCAATTGCCATTTTCTTCTTAAAGGAAGTTATCACAAATAAAAGATTTCAATTTTAAGTAGGTTTTGCCAAGACTGTAATGCTGACTCAGAATCAAGTAAGATATGACCCTCAGAAAATACTGCAGAAAGCAGATAGAATGAAGTCTCCTCTGTCCTAAAGCTCTCCTGTTGAATCCTCTCCACATATATTCAATTTGGTTAAGGCTGCTGGCACTATGTAGCAGGAGAGGTCACAGAGTGCCACGGCCATACCCTGTCCTGCCCCAAGTGTTCTATAACCCAGTAATGTCACTGTGTTTGGAAGAGACATGAGATGGCTGTGGTGGGTACTGTGGTACCCCAGCCTTAGCAATGCTACGGGCCTGCTATTTGCAGCACTGCACCTTTCCACCCAAGATGTGCTGGCAATGCCTCCCAGAGTATGTGTTACACAGCTGTCAGGCTGCCAAAGCAGCCTTTGAAATCCCCTAAAATTTCAGGCATTACAAGCAGATTTTGTTGTCATATAATTCCTCCTGCTCCTCTTGAAAAAACCCAGCCCTCCACCTTAGAATTTCCAAGCCATTATCTGTTGTTGAGTTCCTCTTTACCCACTATTAAATTCAAAACTTTTGTGAAATGGGAAAGGAGAGCTTCAAAAGGACATGTAAATAGTGTCAGTCCCTCAGGATAAGATCAACCAGCACAAGCGTCTTCCGGTTGTACATCCAGCATATTCTTTGCAGAATAGCTTTTTCCAGATCTTCTGGAAGTAGTCTTTCAGATTGAAAAATCTTTTCAAAATAGGAATCTTGTCTCACCTTTCAGCATACTAAGTTGCTGCCTTTTCAGCACAGCTCCAGACTATTACTGCCCCAAGCACAGCAGCCATAATTGGGTGGCTAAGATCTTATATAACCTGGACTAGAGGCCTGTTGAAAACCTTCACCAGCTATCCTCTTTCTGCTCTAGTGAAGCAGTTAAATTATGATTTGCATTTGGAGGTGACCTTCCTGGGTTACAGAATGCTGCCATTATACAGACAAAATGTTGATCCTACTCTTGGCTATTCTCTTGCCTCTTCAGCAAAGGCACAATTTGATTCCTGAAAGGCCAGCTGCAGTTGCACTATCCTGTTGATGAGGGCTCTCAAGCAAGATGGGAATGCTCCTGAAGGTGAAATAACTCCCTCCTGCAGTCAAGGAAGCAGCAGCCCCATTTTGTGAGGTCTTCAGTGACTGCCTACTGCTCGCAAGGGCACATTATTCCCCGAGTACTATACAATTAAGACGACTCTAGGGACAATTCTTTTCATACTCCTGTGCACCTGGGAGCAACTGTCTCCTGCTGTGTAAACTTCTGCCCAAGTGTTGGTGAACAGGCCAGTGCATGTAGGAGCTGAAGACAAATAACGTGCTTAGGAAATAGAGAAAATGTCTTAAACTGTCCTTCACAGCACTCCAGGGCACACAGACTCCAATACGAGCTTACAAAAGACACAAGGTATTTTTATTCAGTTCAAAACCAGGTGTAGAGGAGAAAAAAAAAATCTGTATCTGCCATGCAGAAGAGCTAACCTCTCTAATATCCTGATTTACTACCTTTAATACTTCTTGGGAGGGACTTTGTAGTACGAAGGAGAATGGATGTGTAGCACATTAAGGTCTTAAAATCACTGCAACATTGAGTTGTTCTTATCTAATTTCTTTATTTCTCTTTTCTTTTTTCCAGACTTCTGACTTTGCCGCATTTAAAAATACTTTCGGTATAAATAAAAAACTCATCAGAAGACACTTGTTGTACTTTAATTGCCCTCTCATCTCTGCTGATTAAGACATGGCTACTGAACTAAGAAGTAATTGAATGCATACTCACACCTCAATTGCTAGGGGTCTCTACTGAACTTCATGGAAGACAAGAAGTATCTAATAAATTTTACAAACATAATTTATATTTTAAACTTTCTGTAACGGTATTATCATCAATATTATGCAATTTGTGTTTCAAATGCTGTGTCAAATGTAGTGCTCTTCCATGGGTGATTGCTACATGACTGCATGCCCACATAAAAACAAATAATCTGTTTTCAGCCTTCCCGAGGAGAAACAAGTACTTCTGCAGAGTGAATTATATGAATGAAGTGTTGCACAGACATCTGCTAAACTTGTTTACAAGAACTCCTGTCCTAAGTGACAAGTCAGGCTTGAGACCAAACCCATCACTGCTTTTGAAAGCTGCTATTAAAGTCTGTGCAGTTCAGTGCAGTCACATTAAAGCCTTTAAAGTATTACTAAAGTCATTGAACTGACAGTAGACTAAGTCAAACTCATCTGCTCCCAGGTTTACCAATGAGATGCAAGTAATTCCTGAAGCAAAAACATATAATTCACTAGGAAAATAAACCCGACCATTTCCTTAAATTTCTAGAGGTTTCACATTCATTGCATGTTTTGTATAAATACAGAGTTCCTTTTTTCAATTTACACTCATGTTGTCCCCATGGATAAGGCTGAAACCCCAATACATTAGATTTTTTTTTTTAACAGAGATTGGTGGGTAGGCTTTTTTCCTTTCCTTTCCAGCAAAATTTACAAGATAATATTGTGTGTGGATTTTATAAGTATGTGCATGTAGACAGATATTTCAACACTGCATTTAAAATTATTTCATGGTGCTAGGCAGGGAGAGGTATGTTTTAGAGATATTGGGAAAGTTTGCCTATGGAGTAGCAACTAAATAGCATTGTATGTTGGCATTATTAAGCTGGAAAGTTTTTCTGCCACAAATGTTTATGGATCTGTGGATGTGAAAGTGGAAAAAAAGAGTTTTCAGGCTTAGATTTTTTTTTTTCCCAAAAGTAACCTTTTCTTACAGAATAAATTCTTTATGAACAAATAATCTTTAGAGAAAAATTGTTTTTCTTTCAAAAACTGTGGGTTTTTTTTTAAAATGTGACAGGGGATCACGTACAAAAAAGCCAATAAAGTTTAAAAATCTTATAATATGCAAAATTCTTCACTATATATAATAGCACTAAATAAGCCAGATGCATAATGATTTTAGACAACATAAATATCTGAGGATCAAAGACCATTGTTGTACAGTGGTCGCAGATGACTGACTTGGCCAGTCCTTGGAAGGTAAGCCTTACTGAACTTGGCCTTGAGGTTACAATTAGATCAATTTTTTTCATGAAACTAGGTAGACCTTTACATCATAACAAAAGAAAAATACTGTTTCAATTGTACTTTTTCATTCAGCTAACAGTCTGTCTTTTTTCTTTATTCACAGCACAGTATTTCAGAAGTATTATTGCTTTAGGGCTCATTATTTACAGTAGATTTTCTTTTTTTAAAAAAGGAATTTCTTCCAATTAAGCCCAACAGTCATATATTTCTCTCCCAACTTTCTGACAATACATCACAACTATGTAATCAGCCTTTCAGAGTAACAGTAAATTTCATATTCTCTTAGAGAGAAAAAAAAAAAAAGTGTAGGGTATGCAAAGCAGCTAGAAAATAAATTTGCCTTTTATCCCAGCAAAATTTCATAGAAAGCATGGCTGAAGATATACTACACTTGTCTGGACATACTGATTTCCCTCACCTTCATTTTTCAAAATATTAGCATACTGGCACAACTTTTCACTCAGTTTGATGACAGCGTAGTTTCAGAAATAAAATTTGTTTCTGGCTTCAGACGTAAATTTCTGTAATACTTAAAATACCACCTTGTTATAAAGGCATGATCAGAACTGGTGTTCAGCATAGGCAAGGAATAGAGCTGTTCAGTGGATTTCCCCCTCCCATAGACCCTCAAAGATCAGTCATAGATTTGGGTTGAAAATGACCCTTAAAGGTCACCTAGTCCAACCCCCCACTGCAAAGAGCAGCAACATCTTCAAGCAATTCAGGTTACCCAAAGCCCCATCCAACCTGACCTCGAATATTTTCAATGACATCCACCAACCTTTCTGGGCAGCATTTCACCACACTTAATGTAAAAAAAATCTTACTTCTATGTAGTCTGAATGCACATTCTTTTAATTTAAAACAATTACCCCTTGCCCTATCAGAACATACCCTGCTGAAAAGTCTCTCCCCATCTTTCTTATATGTCCCTTTTAGGTACTGGAAGGTCTGCCTGGAGGCTTTTCTTCTCCAGGCTGAACAATCCCAACCCTCCCAGCCTGTCTTCATAGAAAAATGTTCCACGCTCCTCTGGATTACACTACTATGACCTTCCTCTAATGAGGACATCAGAGCTGGATGCAGCACTCTGGGTGGGCTCTCACCAGAGTGATGTAAACGGGCAGAATCTTCTCCCTCACTCTGCTGGCCATGCTGCTTTGGATGTGGCCGGGATACAGCTGGATTTCTGGACAGTGAATGCACACTGACAGATCAGGTCCATCAGCACCCCCAAGTTCTTCTTGGCAGGGCTGCTCTCAATCTCTTCATCTCTCAGCCTGTGTTGATACTGGAGGTTCCCTTGACCCAGGTGCAGTCCCTTGTACTTGGCCTTGTTGAACCACACAAGGTCCATGTGTGCTCACTTCTTGATCCTTTGCAGGTCCCTGTGCATGGCATCCTGTCATGCAGGTGTGTCAGCTGCACCACTCAGCTTGGGGTCATCTGAAAACTTGCTACAGGTGCACTCAACCATAGTGTCTATGCCTTTGATGTTGATGTTAATCAGTCCTGGTTCTAGTATGGACTCCTGCAGAGAACCCCTTGTCACTGATCATCAGGTCATTAAGGCATTGATTACTCTCGATGGTTGCACCATTCAGCCAATTCTTATGATGTCATGTCTCACCTTCTTCTCCTCTCTTTCCTTAACCCAACATTCTCCTCATCCTGCCTTTCTAGTTCATCTTTGTGGTGTGGTTCATCAGTGTGTGCAACCACAATCCTAATTTCTGCATCTTAATACTGACCTCTTTTGTATTGCTTTTTAGATCCTCCAAAGGACAGGGAATTATCTCCTCTTGCCTGTGCTGAATGTCTGAATGGACATGTTCCAGAGCCCAACAAGTTTAATTTCCTTGGAGTCTGTGAGGAACTGGAGAAACTCCCTTAAACATCCACAAAGAGCCACCCCAAGCATCACTGATCTTTACAAACTGATTGCCACTGAGACCTTCCAAAGTATTACGCCGGGAAGATACTAAGCAGCTGTCAAAAAGTTTTGCAGAAACAGAATGTTAGCTCTCAAAATTCAGATCAGTCAAAACCTGCTATCTGTGGTTTAAGCCATTTCTATAATCTATGCTTAGAAAATTTAGTAACTTCATTTTTCAGAGAGCTTATAAAGGTATGATCTCAATGATTCAAAACATTTTAACTTTCTCAACACTAACATTTAATTACAGATCAAAGTCACTGAAAACATGAATTACTTGAATATGATATCAAATTACAGCTTAGGTTAAGTTCCTGTAAAGTCTCACTCAGGAGGAGCTTTGTGCTCTGTAATACCGGACTGTTACCTTTGAAGGGCATGAATATAAGTGAGATGTGGATCTTATGTTGAATTTCAATATGATATTAATAATTTATTTTCATTCCCTTTTCTCAGAGTAGAGACTGAACAAAAATATTAAACTTTAGCAGTAAGACCAGTAGAAACCACAGGGTAACATTCAGCTCTCCTTGGAGAAGGTTTTGCATATCTAAAGGTCCTGAGTCTGGTGGGTACTTGGAAAATCCTAATATGTTTGGTTCATTACTGCTTATTTTGCTGCATCAAGGCACTAACATGAAAGTGGTTTTGCTTTTAGGGATTATAAATAGAAAATGAAAAAACTAGTAATTTTGTATACAAAGAGAAAAAAGGCACTTATACATATTCCTGACACGAGTACAATTTGTTGCTATACAGAAAGCAGCAATACAAATTCTACAGTAATGGTTTTGTCATGGGAAAAGCAATTTGGAAAACAGGAACCTATCATTACCCTAAGCAGTATAGTTTCCTTTATAGCCATGTATACTCTTAGAAGTACAAATATTGATGTTTAAAATGAGAGAAATATTAAGAGGAAATTACAAATAATCATGTAGAAACAGTGATTTTGCAATATATGCTCAAGCTGAAAACATAAACATAGAAATTTTAAAAGCCATTTAGCGAGATGTGTTAACATAATGGATCAGATACAAGAAACATTATTTTTGTTAGATTACTAAGCTTAAATATTAAGTGCAAAATTGTGTTTGGAGGGGCACTTTTGTTTGTTTTCATTTGTCAAATAACTACCTACATTATTTTAGATCACATTTAAAGCACAGATTGCCCTTGAAACCCCTCAGGGCCCTTCAAAGTGATAGTTTTCCAAGCATTTGCAATTTTCTTATGAAAAAAGTCTTTGTGAATATGCACTGTTCAGCTGAGTGCTGCAATGCTACAGATCAATTCAGACTTTTAGAAGTCTCTATAGTATCTATCAAGATTCCAAACCTATAGCCGTGTTTTTTATCCAGCATTAAGTAACAGGAAATCTTTAACAATTTCAAGTGCTAAGGGTGTCATCTTTGCTTAAAAGCAACATTGTCTTTTATATAAGATGGTACTCTTCCTGTGAACAAACAAAAATCCCATCAAACACGATTTTACATGTATTTAAGATTATGAATCTAACTAAGATCACGTGTCTTGATTGTGATAGATTATGTTAAGGCATCTTGTTAAATTGCTTTTTACATTTCTATGTATGTGTTTTGAGTCATAGGATGCTTTGAAAGCTGTTGACTTGGTAATGACTGGGACTGTGTGGGCAGTGTGACAGACAGCTATTATGAATTCAGTAATAGCTCAGCTCTGCAGCTCTAGGTATTAGAAATGGATTTTCTCATGTCACAGTCCTTATTCCATTTATCAGATACCTAGAAGGAAAAAATGAATGGAAGGAATCTTGAATAGCTCAGCAATGGGGATGGCCTCACACTTTGTCTTCTCAGATATCAGGCAATTTACTGAATCTAGAGAGAAACTACAGAGCTTCTGTAATGTAATCAGTGCTGTGGGACAGGTTTTTTGTGGCTTATTCCACAAGGGTTGGATGAGTTCTGTATGCTTTTGCCACCACCAAATCTCCAAGTCTCCTTTATTTTCCCTGAAAGATACAGAGTTTCCCAGCTCCATCTCGTATACCTCTGAGATTGGCCTATTTATCATTTCCTTGAAGGAAACAGAAACTGAAACCAACAGTACAAGTAATGCTTTGTTAGAAAGTATTAAAATAAGCTCCAATAGGAAACAAAAAACACCTTTCAGATCTTGAAAATAGGGAGTTCATGAGATTCGTGGAGCTTTGGAAAGGTGGTTAATCATATCAAGGGAGACAGGAGGGCACTGAAAGCATTGGGTCACATCTACAGTTCCTTGAAAAGTTTTGAAAGACATGGACAGAGAATCCATCTGCCTTCATTTTGTTTCACATCATCAAGGAAACACATCTACTACCTGCTATGACATATCCTGAGCTGTGTGACCAGCTGAGGCTTGATGGGATGATATGGAGCTTATTTCCAGAAACTCCTTATCTCTAAAAGTATCCCCTGCTATCTATTTCCCAAATGTGAAGGGAGATACTAACTATTATGACCCCGGCTGCCAGAGATTTCAAGGGAGTGAGAGTGACACTTCAGGAAGGGTTTGCTCAATTTAAGCATGTCATGAGGCCAAATGAACTGTGGAAAGCACAATAGAGCAGCCATATCACAGCACCGACTTTTTAACAATGGTTGCAGGACTTCAGGTCAAATGTCATCTACTCACTCATGCTTTTATATAGCCTTCTGCAGTATTTTACAGTTTATCAGATACAAAACAAGCTAAAAAAAGAGCTCTTCCCATCTTGAGGGATGGGAAATGTTAAGGTGAAAACTTAAAAATATGTAATATCAGATTAAAGCTGTTATCTAGGGCCTGACAAAAATTAAATGTTTGTAGCATAGACAATGGTATTTGATAGGAAATGCTGACTTCTTTGGCCATGTAAGAGAGGCAACCTGCTGAATTAGGTCTGTCATTTTCTTTGAAGAATAAAAATATATAGAAAGAGAATTCTTCAACAAAATATGTTATCTAGAAGGAATGTAAGCTGAAACAGTCAACATGGTCAGTTTATAAGTTTTCTCAATAGTATCTCTCCAGACAAGGAAGAACAGCCCAATGACTGTACCAGATTTCCCAGAAGTTTCCATCATTGTCTGATGAAACATTCCAGGACCTGTCATGATGCTGTGGCATCTTATTGCACATCTTGGTCTGTTTTAACCTGAAAATTCTTAGCCAATGTAAGAAAATTCAGTTATGACCCTTTTACTTTTTCATCAATTCATGTATTTGTTGGAAGTTTAATGTACAGAATTCTGAATACTGTTGTTTGTTTGTGAGACATATCACAGTGCATTTAGGATCCTTGCACACTCATATGATCTTAGCTTAGCACTATCTATATGCTTAGTACTCTAATTTCTTTCAGAGTGCTAAAAATTCTGATTTAAGGCCCAAGAGCTCCTTAACAGTCATATTTATACATGTATATTTAGTCACCTAAAACTATTATGATGTGATTTCTGTTCTCCTATGAGTATGCTGTAGTTTCACATTTCAAACATACCTAGTTGATTAAATGATTTATGACACTTAAGTTTTGTTTCTTGGCTTGGAATTATTATGGTTATATGTGCTACATAATACAATTTAATTAAACCAACTATTATGCTCTGGGCAAGTCCATTAAAAAAGAAAAAAAAAAAAAAGGCTCTACCATGTTTAGTCCAAAGAATTTTGTCATGCTTTCCATTTTACAGTAGGCTTTTATTCTAGAAGTGCTATAATGCCATCACATATTTTTAATTAGAATATTACAATAATCCTTACCTATACTTTCATTATAATAGTCATTGTTCACTGTAATTTCCTCTCAGATGGCCTTCCAAATTCAGCTTGATAAAAATGACAGCAAGAAATTCTGCTGCCAGAGTTTTTGCCTTTTTTTTTTTTTAATACAATCGGTATATTATTTATATGTTGCTACATTCACACCTTTTTTCATATAGGTTCAATGACTGCAAATCCTTATTAAACTTCATGGTAAGTACAGGATTATTTTTGTCTGCATTCATGCTTTTTATCAGAAATCTATCTATTGAAAAAGTGGTAATTGGGTATCCCCCTTGTTTGTGTGCAGTCAATAGTCACAGACGATGGATATGCAGAACCCTGGAGACTCCTTCTGCAAGATCACAGTTTTACAGTGAAACAAATATTTAAGAATAAAACCACCTCTGATAGAAACATATACTTTGTCACATAATTTCTTGTCCTTGTTATATTCGTGCATCTGTATAATAGGAGAAGTCACCATGATGCAATATGGGAACTAATCTACATTTAAACAGTATTTCCTTTTTAGCTCACACTTGTTCTCTCCTTCAGATCATGTTACGGCCCCACAAACAGTTCCACCTTGGGAGTGGAGGGCACAGCACAGGGGCAGACATGATCACCTGGGAAGGAAGGTTAATTGAATACCCACAAAGTCTGTAACATGGAGGAACTGGCTTGCTCATGTTCAGTAACAGATTAAAAAGAAATAATTTAAAATGCACAGCTAATCCCCCTTCTTCCTTCCAAGAGAGAGATGAAAGAAAAGGAAAACAGATCTGTTAGAAATAGCAGCTATTTCACTTAGGATACCATCTGACAAGTTCAAACACTGAGGCAACAGCAGAACAAAAACCTAAAGGAAATAGTGTTGCAAGCATTCAAGCCCTGTGCTACTCATTAAGCAACCTGTTTCCCTATGTATTCAGAACTTCAAACATGTCTTTGTTCTTAACATTTGCTTTCAAGATTTATAGGCAAGCTCACTGTGCCTGACATAAATGCTTTTGCACACATTATGCTTGCAAAACCTCATAATGGGTATGCAAATTAATATTTATTCACTCAAAGACAGTAACTACAAATAACTACTTCTGCTGCAATATCCGTTGAGAGTAGCTGTGATACACTGGTGTATCCATCAAAATCTTCTTTCAAAGAAGCAGTTTTCATCAACGAAGAGGTATAGGGGCTTTTTTTCCCCAAGCAGTGGTCAGCACGGAACAGGTATAGGGGCTTTTTTTGCTGCTTTTGTTTTGGGTCTTGTGGTTGTTGTGTTTTTTTTTTTTTTTTTTTTTTTTTTTTTTTTTTTTTTTTTTTTTTTTTTTTTTTTTTTTTTTTTTGTTGTTGTTGTTGTTGTTTTGTTTTGTTTGCTTGGTTTTTTTTAAGCATTAATAGGAACAGCCACCCAAGAGGTCTAGAGGCTGTGCAGCAATAATTGCTGCAGCTGCCTGACCTCCATTGGGAGGGGCTGAGTGAAACAGAGAAAGGACAGCAACGACCCTTCCAGTACCTTCAGCTGAACTGCTTGTTTGCACTGTTATTAAAACACAATTATGCATGGTTTTACTCTCACAGAATCACATTCTAGAGACAATGAGATCCTTGCCCTAGCAACCATAGAAGCTGGATCAAGTGCTCTGCCTCCTTCTTTCTACACCCACAAACCTACCACAGTAATTATTATCAAGCTTATGGAGATTAATTTAAGATTTCAAAGCTCTGATAATGGATTCTGTAGCAAACAAACAAAAAAATGCTTTTAACCACCAGGCCTTTAGCCAAGAACAGTAGCAAAAGTCATTATTTCCTCCCACTACCTTAAAAGAAAAAAAACAAACTATTTTCTGATGCTGTTACAGCTCTCATTCTAAATCAATTTAACACTACCTTTCTCTCATAAGAATAGTATATGAATTTTTGAACGTTTTAAACAAGAATAAACACACCAATTATCTGCATTATTATTAGTAAGATCAAGAAAACAATTGTGAAACTAATTATATTATGCTCAAAAATTCACAACTAGAGCTAACATGCAGAGGTTTTCTCTGTGGAGGACAGAAGACACATTACCTTTTCATTCAACTTCACAACATACATAAGGTTAAATCACTGCTATTATTTTTCTGCTGAAGAACTGTTGAAATTAAGTTTGTGATGCAATACAAAGAAAATGGATGAAATATGTTGCTAAGTCCCCAGGATGTATTAAGAAATGACCACTCAGTGTGTTAGCTTTGTGAAAGGAAACTTCAGCTGCATTCTGCTTTGAACTATATTCATACTTCAGCAGATCAGTCAATTTAGTTTGATCGAATATTCACTTGTAATCAACATGATCAATTAATGCATTTGATTTCAATGTAGTGACTGTTCAGAGGCAAAACCAAACAGACCCTTTAGTATTCCCATCTGAGATGTCACATGCTCCAATGACTAGCACTTGCTGTTTCAGGGACAGTGCACTTCTTTCTCCTATCATTCAGACCAAAAATTCTCCTCCTTTCCAAAGTACACATTCACTTCAAATTTCACTGTCAATGCATTAGTAGAATACAGCCCAAAATTTGTATTTGAGGCAGGGAATGGGAGACACTCATTCTATAGAACAGAGTTAACTGGCTTATATTTTGAAGAGATAAGGCATATTTGCTATTCTCTTGTTTAATGAAGAAAAAACCAAAATGAATTTAAATTCAAGGTAAAAGGTAATTTTATTAATTTCTGATACAGTTTAGGAAAAGGACACCAGAAAATATTCAAAGAGTGGTGGAAAACTGAAAAGGAGTTGTTGATATAATATGTCTTATACTCTGCAATTAGTTTGTATTAAGCTAAGCCTAAGCCATAAACATCATTACTTCTGTGATATTTAAAGCTGGGATGAGTTACTTATGGTATAAAATACATATTTATCCTTATTCCAAAATTATTCGGGAATAATTGTGTCCCCATTATTGTTCCAAAAGTAATTTCTTTTTTATAATTAAATACTTTCTTTAGACTTCATGACTAAAGTAGCTGAAACATTGATGAGTGGCGACTGGTTTTCCTCAGTTCTTATTCTGCTGATGTTCTGCTAGTGCTATTTACTCTGACCTTCCTTATTTAGGCTTTGATTGCTATCTTGGGGAAACTCAAGATGCATGAAAATAGACACTATTCTCAGTTAACCTGTGTTCAATACAACTTACTTTTTGGGGAAAGAGGACACTCCTCCCATGTTAGACTGACTCCACATATAAAAAGCATCCAGCTTCTGATTTGCCTCATGATATTCTTGCACTATGCCTGAGGAAAGCTTTTAACTTCCAGACTTTATGACTGTTTTCAAAGTGAAAGTGCTATGGCCCTAAGACAATTTTATTAGCTTTCTTTCCTTTTTTTGCCTTCTTATATTTTTTATACATAGATCATAAACATGGATTTCATCTTGTTTTGTTTACATAGAACAGATTTAGTTCCCTTATAAATCTGCAAAATGGAAATAAACACTTGTGAATGTTGTCATGTTTAAGCCATTAGTCACAAGCCTCAGAAGACAAATTACCCTAAGCATGGTTCAGGAACAGCAGAAGACTGCTCATCCTAACTCATCTTTATTACAAAAAAAGAAAACAAGAAAACTAGATGTTGCCAGTAATGCACTGTCTTTTTATCTGACCATTTAGGTAAGGTTTCATGAGAAAGACAAACCTAATGGTTGAAAGAAGGCTTTTATAGAAGCTATTTATTTTCATTTTTATTTTTTGTACCATGAACAGTAAGACATAAGCATTTCTGTCCTCAGTTGTCCTACTCAATACTGCATCTTCCCTCTATACCTCAAATGAATCAAGTCAATTCTCCAAGACAACTCTCTCAGGCAAAAAGAGAGGAACACTGTGAGTAAACCAAAGATATGTGCACACACTGATGAGTCTCTCCAGGTATATCAGGAACTAATTTCTGTTTGTTTTCCTTTTCAGCCGAGGTTGTTGGTTTTCATCTCTGCTGTACTCGGCTATTCTTCTCAGAAAATATGTAGGAATCTTTGAAAATAAAACTTTGAAAATGTTACCATTTTTAAACCATTTCCAAAATTAACCAGTGCATTCCAAAATTACTATAGGGAAATATGAGTGGCAGAGGCAGTTAGTAAAACTGAATAGGTCTCATTACACTGAAGTAGAAGAGGGCTAGAACTGCATTTTTGTAGGCTTTGAAAAACAGGCTTCTGGGAATGGGATTGTATTTAGAAGAAGGAATTTGCAATCTCTTGGTGTTCAAAACTGAGGAACTCTGAAGAGTAGTAGAAGGATATAGAGATAAAAATTAATTTAGAGAGGATTTAGACACAGACCATGATTAATTTGCAATACCAGGGGATTAACCCAAAGACCCCTGGTGCCTTTCTTATCATGCCTTGTAACATTAGTCTATTAGATATCCAGTTTCTTCTATAAACATATCAGTATTCTAATGTCAGAGTAATATAAAAAAGTATTAATCCTATTTATTAGCGAACATATCAGTAAAATCCTAGTTCTAGCAATGCTAAATAACTACAATATAAACCCCAAGCTATCTCCAGTGATCATAGTTTCTCAGTTTTTGTGGCTACATTACTACCATTGTCATATTTGTGAAAAAAGCACCACAATATCTTAAGTTACTCTAACACATTCTCAGTCATCTGGCAGAGCTCACTGGAAGTAATGGGTGAAGAACTGCTCATCCAAATTTCACATCAAGCATCATACCTTTGAAACTGCTCATGACACAGTTAAGCCTACCAACAAATGCTGTATCACATGCATGTGATTTTTGATTTTAATACAGAAATTGAGAAATATTTTTAACTACTTACACAGTTTAAATAGCACAGGGACACTTATTACGTGATCTGATTAGTAAATTTCAGAGGAAAATCATGCTTCCTTTCTCCATCTAGGTATGAATAGTGTGGGTTGACTTCTAACATTTACTAGTGCAGTCTTGTTAGCATGCTGAACACAGGGATACATGGTGTCATGAAAAGTTAGTGTCAGTATGGTTATTCTGTTCTTGAATATGTTGTAATGGCTCCCAAGTTTCATGGAACTCCATATATCAGCTGTGTGTCCTGAGAGGTATATGTCCTAATGCAAGGTAAAAGAAATCTGGTAAAACAGGAAGAGAAAAAGCTGATCTGCTCTGTCCCAAGCAAAGCATAAGACTGTTGCCCATATCAAAACTGCAGAAATGAATGCATTTATTGCAGACATATTTCAACTGCTCTGATGACTGTTCTCAGAAGAGGGAAAACATAAGAAAATGGCCTTTCAGACCTTGCATAAAAAGCTATTGATTTCACTGGCTGCAATTTATCTGGCATCTCATTCTCTTTAGAAAAAAAAAATTACTCAGCTGGGGCACATAATTATTGCCAGCAGCATAAGATGCTTTACAGTGTGAGATCACACTAACACATTAATTGTTTCTTTGACAGCTCTATGAGGAACAGAGAAGAGTCCTGCCTATTTGCCAGGATATTCATAAGCAGTCTCACACTATGCCTCATCCTGCAGATTCCCTCTGCAAAGAATTTATCATCATAATCACTGAGCAAAGTATGTGCTACGTTTAAGAACAGGTTGCCAAAGCCTAATGGAAATTCAAACATATTGTGGAACAGAGAGACAAAGTAAGATAAATTGTTATGCCTCACTGTTCAGTTTGAATTTGGAGAACAGTACACAAATGCAACCGGATCACAGAATGGATAAGTCTGGAAGGGACCCCAGTGGGTGATCTGGTCAAACCTGCCAGCTTAAGCAGGCTCATCCTAGAGCACATGGCATAGGATTGTTTCCATATAGTTCTTCAGTATCTCCAGTGAGAGATCCCACCCCCTCTCTGAGCAATCTGTTCCAGTGCACAGGCATCCAAACAGTAAAGAAGTTCTTCCTCAAAATCAGGTGGAACTTCCTGCACACCAGTTTATGCTCATTGACTCTTGTCCTATTGCCTGGCACCATTGAGAAGAGCCTGGCTCCATCCTCTTGACACTCTCCCTTCAGATACTTACATCCATTGATGAGGTCCCCTTTCAGTTGTCTCTTCTGAAGTCTGGACAAGCCCAACTTCCTCAGCCTTTCTTTGTGAGAGAGATGTACCTATCCCTTAATCACCTTTTTCACCCTCTGCTGTACCTGCTCCTGGAGCTCCAGGTCTTTTGCACTGAGGAGCCCAGAACAGGACACAGCCTCCCAAATGTGCCTTACCAGGGCTGAGCAGAGGGGCAGGATCACCTCCCTCAACCTGCAATGCTATTCTAATGCACCCCAGGATCCCATTTGCAATCTTGGCCACAAGGACACACTGCTGGCTCACGCACAGCTTGCTGTTCACCAGGACTGTTTGCTGCATTCTGTGTGGTTTGTGGTCCCTGGAGCCTTTTAATCTGGTGTGAGGCTCTGATAATGCCCTTGTGTCAGCTTCACCAGCTTGGGCTGCAGGATCCTGTCAGGTTCCTGCACATGTCTCAGCTGTTGCTAAATACATCTTTATTCAAAAGAGTATAAGTGGTTTTGTTTCTCTCAATTCCATTCATCTGCAATCTTCTGACAGTGACAGAGTTACTCAGCAAGCTATTGTACATTTAAATAGAAAGCAATCATGAGAAACAGCACAGCAGCTTTGTATTCCTTGGTTGCTGTATGAAGAGAACTAGGGATAAAATGTTGCCTGAAGATTTCTCATTCTTACCAGATTTGCTTTCTATTTCATAAAGCAGGATTACTCCATATTCTGAACCATAAACCTGTGTCTGCTTCCCTTACATTTTTCCTTAATCTCTCATCCTTGAGTATTCCTAAACAAGTACTTATGGTACACCCTGACAGAAATATCTTAGAAAAAGCTGCTTACTTCAATAAAAAGATCCAAATGTAAGGATTACCCACAGAAAATACTTATTTTTCTGAAAAACTGTCAAAGAAAGAGTTTATTAGTAAAATCAGGAATCACTAATTACCACAGAAAAGTAAATAAGATAAATGTGGAAGATGTATTTTGCACATGCACTAACAAAGTATTTATGCATAAGCTTAATTACAAGAAAGTGAGTAATCCCAGTGGCCTGTATAACTGCTGTAAGGAGATCATATCACCAGGACATAGAAGCTATTTTTGCATCTCAGGGAATTGTTGGATTCTTGGGATTCCAGGATACCTTTGAAAGGTCACTCTGAGCTGATTAATTAACTAAGAAAAGAGACAGATTAAATGACTGCATTACAACTTAAATTGAGATGCATAACATGTAGTTTAAACTGAAAAAATTATGGACTAAATTATAAAGGCATTTAAAGTCAGCTCTACAGATCAAACAACAAACAAATGAAAAGCTATAAAGAAAATAGCAGTGGTAACTTTAATCAAAGCACTCTTAGGAATATAATTTTCCATTATTGAAGATATTTGATTATTTTCTATTTTCTGCATAGAAAATAGCCATATGTTCTATAAACCAGTCTTATACACAAGTCAGCTTTTAAGGTTCTTGTAGGACTATTCTACATCTTTCAAAACATCCAATGGGGCCAATAGATACCTGCAGGCTGGTCGGGTTCTGTCCTCCTTTCCTGACTTCTTGGTGAAGAAATGGGGATAGTGCTGGAGAGGTACTGAGGTGGGCTGAGAGATCAAGGCAAGGTGGTCCAGGATGCTGTGATGGCTCCTGAGCACAGGAAAAACTCCTGGCAGGGCCTCTCCAGGTCCCCCTGCCCACCAATCCCCTGGCATCCACAGCCTGGATTCCACCATGGTGCCCAGCTGGGATAAGCAGGGCACACAGGTCCCAGGCTGGTATTGGCAGCACCTCCCCATAGTGGCCCTAGGTGTGTAAGCACATCTCTGAACCGTCCAGGAGGACAGGATAACTCCCTAAATAGGGTCTGCAGCTCTTTCTCCATCCGTAGTACAACCAAAAGTGTTGAGAGGAGCAACCCAAGGAGGGAGGAAGCAAGGGACAGATAGGAGCACCCTAGAGCTGATATAAATGAGAAATGTTACATACAGATTGGAATTCTTGCACCTTCCCACCTCACAGGTTTGGCCTCCTATGTTATGTGGTAAATAATGCCTATTTCAGTATCTGCTGTAAACCATTAAGATTAGTAGTTTTTCACATCTATTTCTCAAAGAAGCTTGGATTAAAATCAAATTATTTAGGGGTAGAGTTTGCTTATTTGGTTGCTTTGAAATTCCTTGGAAATCATCTAAACCACAGTCATTTCAGTCCAATAAAGCCAATTAAAGTTATTCTAGCTCCTCAAGAATACCCTTAAACATCAATGCATTATCTGCTTTTGTTATGTCAGAAGATATACTCCCAAGTGATGAAAAATTAACTTAGTTCATGCCAGGGGAAATTCATACTGAGCTTTGTTAAATGTACCTTTATGTTGAAAGCATATTTTTAATGTTAACACTTCAAATTGCTTAGTAAAGGATAAAACATTATACTTAGAAATACAGACTAAGTACATGCTTCTAAAAAAGCAAATGACATACTCTAAAAAGCAAAAAGAGTAGATGGCAGTGCTCTCTTCCCTCCTACTGGTGTAAAGGAAGAGAAGTTCCTTTCATATTTTCAGTGTTACACCACTTAAAAGTTAATGCAACTGAAATAAAATACCAGTTTTGAAATTGGCATAAGAGGACAAATTTAGAAGTTGATCAGCATTTGGATTTAATTTCAGTAAAATGAGTCAGACCCCTCTTATCATTGGACAGATTTGCTGGATAGAGTCTCTACACAGTGCAAGAGAACAATGTAACTCGGAAAGGGGATCACAAAAATACCAATTTTGGATGACTGCAGAACAGCTGGATTTCAGCTTTAGGAACTATTACCACTTCTGGTTAGGTGTAGAAAATTACAGGATACCACCAGAGTTTCAGTGATTAATCAGTAAATTTGGCAATAACAATATTGCACTTCCAATATACCAAAGCATTTTAAAACAGTATTTCTGGTGGGCAGGATCATTATTGCTGTCTACTAAAAGGACTGGGGCTCTAGGAAGTCAGTTCAATGGTCTCTGATCTTAGCATCAGGGATTAGTACGATATTAGCAGAAGAAAAATTGTAGGTACCTTACTAAATCTAAGTATTGCCAAAGTAAAGAAGAGAAAAACGGTTTGGATTGGATATACAGATGTTGTATTAGTGCTGACCCCTGCAAAGGATCAGCAATACAAGCCTTGAGAAGGTCAGTTACATTATGTTAATGACATTTTTTGTTTCTGCAGTGAAAAATGTAATCTACAGAAGGTTACTCCTCCATTCTTGAAGTACTACATCTAGAATTACCATGAATAGGAAAGGATTTTATGAGTTGTTTAGTTATACTAGTCAGAAAATCCCTGCAGTGACAAGTATCATAAGAAAAAAGGAGATTATTTAATGTGCCAGGATCTGCTTTCACCAGCAATAATTTGATTAGTTTGTTATAGTGTTAGTCTGCTGTTCGTGCTCTACTTTACATACGAATACAGCAAAACTTAGTGGAGGAGAAGTGTTAATAGCCTCTCATACAGCTGCCCTAAAACAACCACTTATTTCACTGTCAGTCCAAGGGTAGATTTTTGACCTTTTTCCTTCCTCTTGTAACTCATCTACTACTTTTCAGTTCATTATCAGCCAATGTACCTAAGCTTGTGATGCCTCACATTTTTAAAAATAAAAAGGAAATTTTTATAGTACAGTACCATATTAATCCTCTTCTCATTTGCATTGCCAATTTACTGTTACTGGAAGTGCTTTTGCACTGTATTCAAATGCTCAAGTGCTGGCAGAAACAGCATGAAGCTTTTATTTTTCCCTTGGAAACTGAAGCCAGTAAGTTCCACTCTGGTTAGGTAGGTTCCTTATTTTCTGCATTCGCACTGTTGTATTTAATCCATTGTCTCATGGCAGATAAGACCAAACAAATTTGTTGCCTCACCATTTTTTAAATGTGATACAATTCAACTCTATTAAAAGGAAATTTTTTTCTCTTACAAAGCTGTACATTTGGTGGGAATTTATTGCAACTTAATTTGCCTTATCTTCTAGGAAAATATACTGCTGAGTGTCCCATTTCCTCTGTCCATTGCTTATTTATAACTGTATATAATCTGTTTCCTGTTCACAACTGTATTTGCTTTTGTTTGTGCATTCCATTATTAGTTTTTCTTTCTAAAAGTAAATCTTTGGATTTCATTTGACTAATTAAGTTTTCTTTCTTTATGTTAACGTTATTTTTGCAGTCTTTATCCATACTGAAGAATCTCCACATACTAGACAACCTACAGACCTATTTTATCAGATGAATAAAAACTACAGAGCCTAAGCAAGAGTAGCCATTTTTCCCCCAGCTTGTTTTCTTCTGACATTTTATTGTATTTTATTCCACTTGATTTCTTTGTAGGCTGCATTAGGCAAAAATTCTTTTCTCCAAAATTCAATATAGATGCACACAATCCCATTATATTTGATCACACATTATTGAAGTAGGTAGAGGACAATTGATGTAACCAATGTAAGAAAACTGAGAATAGCAATAAGTGTTAAAAGAGAAACAAAAGGATTCTATTTTCTAGATTCTTTCAAAATGTCTGCCACTAAGGAACTAAAAAAGACTGATGCAACCCCAGCTACAGAGTACCTGATTTAGCCTTTAGTCTTCATCCACAGTTATATTTTAATAATAGACTGCAGCTTTTTTCTTTCCTGTATTCCATCAGAACGCAGGTGATGATAAACTGAAGTGCAGTTCTTTTTAAAAGCATCCAACCATGTTTTACTGCTTGAAATTTGTGTCCAGGTGGTACTCAGCATTGGTAGTCAAGGTCGAGAGGTTCTGAACCATTATGTGTTACCATGTTCCAGTACAGAGCCAGGGGCAGTGCTCTGATGGAAACATTTCTGTGACAATGCCTCTCTGTCTCTCTCTGACCACCTGGAAGCACAGATACTCTCAACAGTCAGGAGGAATGAGTGCATTTTTTACCTGTCTGTTCTTGATATACAATGTAGGACCACATTTGGATTATCCTGAAACAAGGGAATAGAGGTAAGGGATAGGAAGGCTGGCTGTGGAGACCTATTTAAGAGCAGTTCATAGCACCTGTGTAACCATCACCTCTCAATTAAAAACTCAGGTGGTAACACTGATGACTGTTCAGACAGGGTCTTCCTCTTCTCACCTGTGTTCCCTCTATGCCCTGGCAAACATTTTTTAATTGCCTTCATGCTGCAAAAGTTCTGGTTGAGGACACTGCTGAAAATGTGGCTGCACCCTACAGAGCAACCAGCTCCTGCACTGCCATCCGAAAATACAAAAATTGCCACTGTGAAACAGAGGGACTCCCAAGAAATCCTGTCCATTGATCCACTAATGCAGTTCTCTGTGCTTAGTTCAGACCATTTAGACCTCGAGGCACCATTATGGTAATTCAGTTTCACCTTCTGCATAAAACAAGAGTTTGCAGGTTTTATTTCACTGCAGCAGATACTAGTGAGTTGGAAGCTAAAGATTATTATGTCTAACTGACCTTATTGTATCAAAATGAAAACTCCATAAAAATTGATTTTTAGGAGCAAGGCATTATGCTGTTCTTCTAAGGGCAAACAGTTTGATTTTTCTTTTTCATTTCCCATTTATACTTATGCACTCGATTTATTTATAGTGCTAAATATACATTCATGCTAAGTCACCTCAGTAAAAGACATAGAAATGATAAGATTTTATACCAAAACTTGCCCCTCATAAATGTATTTATTGAATTCACACAGGCTGAGATTTCACATACAGATACACCACAGGAAGTAAGAAGGGAGGAGAGATGTTTTAAAAACTCACAGTATATGTAGAAGCAACAAAAGGTGGAATTTGTTTTGACAGATATTTATCAAGTTGATTTTAAGGAAGACGTTCAAATACCAACATGATTGTGCATTCAGGTACTATACAGTGGCACAGGTGTTATGTATTAAAGCAATCTCTACTGTCCTAGTACTAAAGCCTTGCCCATTAACAAGACAGAAATTCAAACTATTGTCTCTTTTACTAAATGATGACTTCCCAGTACTAGCTGAGGATCTGTAGGACTTGGGATCATGAGGTAGTAGAAGGGAATTCCAAGCCTACAACCAGGATTAAGATCTGGGGGTATGGACTACCTGAAAAGTACGGCATGTTGTTCATTGATTTAACTTTTCTGCCTCACTCTCTCCGTGACTTTATGTGAGGCTTTAGGTTTCTGAAGAATTCCTGATTGCTTCACAAGTGAAGGTCATGGAGGAGATGATATATAATTGATGTAGAAGACTTAGGGCAAAGAGCTCTGTGCCTAGAGGAAGGCACACAGTTTCTAAGAAAAGAATAGTACCTGAAGTGCTACAGAATAAGATCTCAGAAAACTGCTGATGCAATGGATTTTTAAGCAGTCTCTGCCTGAGGGACCTTCCTTCCCCATGACAAAGCCAGTAGCCATCTCTAATATATAAACTTTCAGCTATGGAATCAAAGTTAATTTGACTATGTTTTGTAAACACATATTTCAAATGGAAGCTGTTCAAATGTACATAAACTTGTTTGCAGTATTTGTGGAATATTTTCCCACCTTTTAAAAATACATTCTGTAGCAATGAAATCAAAGCAGAGTCAACCAGGGATAAGTTTTGAGATGTCTCAAAAATGCTTCTTATAATAATTTTGATAAGAAACAAGAAGGGTAATGATGTAAATATTTTAAACACAAAATAAACAAGACATCTCTACCCACCCCCATGGAAAAGGGAAAAAATAAAATGGCCCAACCCCCCCCAAATCCCCTAGGCTACCAATGAAGTTTTCACGAAGACAACTGAAGATGAAACTTTATTGAAACAGAAATTTCAAAATTAAAAGAATGTTTAATAAAACAAAAATCTAATGCATCAAAACCACTAGGAGATAACTTTATAAACTATTTTTTTTATCAGATAAGAAATAAAACTTTCATAAAGGTCTAGCATTACTTGAAAACACTGTATATGAAAGATGGATCTTTACTTGAGCCATATTCTACGTAGCTGCCAAAATTTTTGAAAGACTGTTAAAAGTGTGTAAGTCTGTTAAGTTGCTTAATAATTCTCACTGGAAGAGAAAGAAACCACAGTATTTGAATTGGTTAAAGCTGGAGTCTACAAAAATTCTCCCATTGGGAACAATCGTACACTTACAAGATATTGGACAAGATGACCTCAGGGGTCTTTCCATCCCTTATTTCTTTGACTCAATGAATAAACATGAACCTAATCAGAATAGGTGTACTGTTTATCTAAGCAATAACACTCAGTTAACTGGAGCACACAAGGGAATTGCCTACTCTGATGCTGCTGATTAAACAAGATCAGAAAGCTTTAAAATAGGCTTTGGAGTTTTAATTTGCGGACCTTGGTAGGCATCTGTATTTTAGTAACCTGTATGTAACCTTGGACCTATGAAACAAATCTTAAATAAGAGGTTTTCTAATAGGAAAATAGTTTGTAAAACACAAGGGCTACAGACTTCAACTCTAAGACTACATGTAAAATAATGTGCTATAATTCTTCAGACACACAGGTTTGAAGCAATTTCACAGAGAAAGAATTAAAATATAAGGAGCATCTTATATCAAGTGTAGCTTAGAATACAGGGTGGGTGTTGCTGGATTTTTTTTTCCAGATTACTTGAATTTTCCTGTGAACTTAAAGCCAAGTGTCATTTGCATCACTATTAGTTTTGATCTTTTCTTACTTGAATGTGACTGTTGATTTATTTCATGTCCCACATAGTCCTTTCTTCTTCATCCAAGTACTCAAGTGTTAAATGTAAATCAAGAAATTACAAAAAGGTTATGATATTACCATTGTTAGTTATTATATTTACAGTTTTGAAAAGCAAATCCTTTCCCCTAAAAACTGTGCTGGTACAAGGTAGGACATAGGATATTTCGACAGCAAAGCAAACAGAAGGTGATAGGTTTGGTCAGTGTGACTGTATTCCATGTAAACGAAGGTTAACTAGTATTATTAGCTCTGTACCAAGTTGGATTTTAAAACCCTAGAGATTACCTCTTTTTCAATTTTTTTTCTTTTTTTTTTTTTTTTTTTTTCTTCTCACTAGACATTAAAAAAAGGCCATATCACTAGAACCAGAGGTGTAAGGTGAGGTCTCCTTGAGCAGAAAAGAAGAAAATTGTTGACTGGTGATGCTGGACAAATGGGGAAGAGAACAACTTGGTCTCTGGGGTTGTCAGCTAAGTGTGTGTTGTAGAGTCTTTGCTGTAAAATTCTTCCATGTATTCATAGTCTATTACTCAGACTTCTTTCATGTCATTATTGCATTTGATATCCCAATATACTGGCATTGCTTAAAATTGTAAAATGTACCACAGCCCTTTTGGCAGAAATTCACACCGTGCTATTTGAGACAGCTCAAATGGCATCATTCAGGTAAGAGAACACGTTTTAGAACATTATGATCTGGCCTTTGGCATTGAAAGACTTTTGACAAGTTAATTTGTATGTGAAACAACAGCGATTCTATTGTAGAGGGCACTTGGTTTTGGATCAACAGATTCTCAACCCTTAGATTACTTTGACTATTTTTTAATATAATATTTTTCCTTTGGAAAATGAATCTTCTATGTATGATCTTGATTTTTTTTTCTTATCAGTGAACTGTGAACCCAACAATTTGTTCTTACTTTATTAAATTTCCCACATTATTATTATTTTTTTTCATATCTTCCCTTATCTCTACCTTATCTTTCTTCTTTCACCACAGTCATACAGATCACCATTTTTTATAACCTTGTTTTTGTTTCATCCTTTATTTCACTTTTTCTTCCAAAGAAAAAATGTAACATCTACTGTGTTTGAGTAAAATTAGTATAAAATTAATATATTCAATTAGAAGTTTTAGCAAACATGATTACAAAGACAACAAAGTTATAGTTGAAGATTGAAAGGGGAAGAAAATGAATCTTTAACTGCAACACAGTATCACATTTTGGAAAAAAATTTTACATCAAAAGACTGGAAAAGAATGGAACTCCTAGAAAAATATAAAAAGCCTCAAACATTGACATAAAGATTGTAAAAACTTAACTTTAAAAAATGTGACTCAAAGCCAAATAAGTTGGTGTATAAGTTGTGTCTCCCCTACGTTTTCTGGTATAAGACAACACGAAGAAATATGTGAAAGTTTAATCAAAAAGAAGGTGTTAAGCAAGAAAAGAAAAAGAAAAAAAGAAAAAAAAAAGAAAAAAAAAAAGTTAAAATTACTTCAGTAAAGATCTTTCAGACAGATTGGCTAATGAAGACAAAAAAATCACAAAAGAAACACTTTATCAACTGCTGCTTCAAATTGTCAATAGGCTAACAATTTGTGGTGATAACAAGATGTTCCATCTGGATACGTCCTATACTTACCTGGATTTACCTAAGACAAAATCCAAACATAACCTGCTCAATATTTTGCAAATTATTTTCTTAATCAGTTATAATTATGCAGCAGGTGAGATCACATATTCTGTATAGAAAAACTGTTTTCAATTTATAGTTATCCAATTATATTGTCTTTAAAGAGTTCTATTTTATAGATATAGACTTTAGTTGTAAGGTTAGGAGAGCAATATAAGTACATGGTAATCTCAGGAAAGGAGCCAGGGGACCTTGAAATAAGGTCACAGCTCTTAAGTTTCACCATAAAGCTTTTAAAATGCTGTTACTGTAAACATCTAATTCCAAAACAAAAAAGGAAACTGTTGTGAACTTAAACCCATGTTCCTTTTGGAATGAATTTTGCTATATTCCTAGATGCTTTTGCAAATAAAATATTCTACTGCCTAAAAGGCAGAGTGATTTCAATATCTGAGGATTGCTTCTAAAATGTTTTTCTGGTACAGTCTAAGGACTATAAGATAACAAGTTATTCTAGCTATTGTGAAAACAGATGTGAATATGCAACAAAGATGATGTAAAATGTCTATTTTTAGTATTAAGTAACTGTAGCTTTATTGGTATACTTGAACAAAAATTGGAAAGGAAGACAACCCATAAAGCACAAAGAATCAAGGAATCACAGAATAATCTAGGACGGAAGAGACCCACAAAGATCATCCAAATCCAACTCCTGGCCTGGCACAGGACACGTCAAGAGTCACACCATGGGCCCAAGAGTATTGCTCAAATGCTTCTTGAACTCTGTTGGGCTGGTACAGTGATCAGTTCCTTGGGGACCCTGTTCCAGTGCTCAACCACCCCTAGGTGAAAAATCTTTTTTGTAATATCAACATAAATCTCCCCTGGAACAGCTTCAGGCCATTCCCTCAGGTCCTGTCATTATCACCACAACTAACAGTGTCTGCCTCTCCTCTTCCCCTCACTTTTGAGAACTTACTTGTTATCCCAAAACTATTATTTTTTATTGTTTTATGCTGAACAATTTCATAGAACAAACAATTTTGAAATAAAATAATGGGTTATCCATATATATTAAAATTTTCATGGTACTACATATGTAGCATATTCCCCTACCTTCAGCTTAACCACTGCACAGATTATAATATTGTGGTGGTAAGGAAAATCATAATATATGCTTTATGTATAGGGATATTTATTAGGAGAAAAATAAAGAATTTAGGGAATAAGAAGTAAAAAATGAAGAAAGAATTTTGGAGGTGAATGAGCCTGTCATAATTACTGTGGAACATTCCATTAATTTATCACACTTCTTCCAGCGCTCAGTTAGCTATTTAGATAAATCAACTATGCATCATGAACTCAATTCAACTTCTAATTTACTTAGTGAGTTAAGCAAACAGTGATCAGCTACACTGTTTCTTTGAGGCTTTTCAGGCCATTAGAATTTACCCATTGAATTGATAAGACAATGTTATAACAAGTTATGATTCTTTGTAGAAATCAGCTGCTGATGGGAAGGGGTGGGAGGAGGCACAATTAGGTCTCGTTAGCATGAAGTCACACTATTGATGATTAGTGTTTGCATAAAACTACAGCTCCCAGTACTGACTCAGAAGTTGACTTTCCCTACTAGTATAAAGCAGATCATGGGATGTTCCTGTACCAAACACCCATATTTTAAAGGCAAGACTCAGACAAATGCTGAATGAGAGGACATTAAAAGCTTGTATTTTCCAATGTTAGTGGTATTTTGTCACTGCTGGGTTTGCCTGAGCATAGCAATATATTTTAACTGCTGTCATGTTGTCTGTCAGTTTGTGGTAGCTGTCTCTCATGCCTCTCCCCTCAGAGAATGTGGCACTAAAAGCTTTTGCTGATAGTCAGGTTGGTGGCAAAACAGAATGTATAAAACGAAAGCTTTTAAAGTTGCATTGTAAGTCAACCCAAATTCTGAACAACTGTGATAAAATTATAGCAGTCACATATACTTAAATCTTCCTCTGATGGACAAGCTTAATATCAGCTGCAGAACTGAGTGATGACTGAAAGCAAGAAAAAAAAACAAAAACCAAAAACCATCTGACTATGATGTGGACAAGTATTCATAAGATAATCTCCTTTTATTAACATCAGAGATCAATATAGCCTACTGTATCTGAGTCATGCTTTCATCATAAATCAGGAGCATAAAGTAGGACAGGAATATTTAATGTTGCCTTGTGCTTATCAGCTAAAAAGGAAGGTCAGAAAAATTAGCAGCTATAGGTATTTCTAGTTGAGGTAAATACACTGGCAGTAATTTTTATCTTGAGAAACACAGACTTGTTTGCCTGCTTTAATCCCAATCCCTTCACTAAAAACATTCATTGTAATAAACCACTGTAAACTACTTTTTCTAATTCATAGGCTTCTTTTTCACCTGTCTTATTTCTCCGAGAAGGACAGAGGCACAGCACCAATGGTGGGGTTTTTTTGCTGTTTAATACATTCCTCCTTTGTGTTGCATGCCTGAGTTCTGCTTGATCTCTTCATCAGTATTTGCAGAGAATTGCAAAAATTGCTCTGATAATTTTCGTATTTATTCCAGGAAAACTCTCCCCAAAAACAAAGGCTTAAGTTTTCACTTTTACCCTGTAATTCATTAGATGTAAAAAGTGATAAAATTAATATATTTGTAAACAGGAGGAGAACAGTGTCCATAGTTACAGATTGCAGAAATCACAGAGTTGGAAGGGACCCACGAAGATCAGCAAGTCCAATTCCGAAGTGAATGGCCCATATGGGGATTGAATTCAAAACCTTGATATTATTAGCACCATGCTCTGAGCAACTGAGCTACTCTCACATGAGTAGTCCCTCACAATGTTCTTGGAAACAAATTAAGATGAAACAAATTACAGTTTATAACACAGAAAAAAGCAGATAGGCAAAAACCTGTCAATTACTGATTTCAGAGGGTAGTGGTATAATGCTCTCTATCAAAGCTATTAAATTAAATCCAGAAAAAAAGCCCTAATTATTAAGCAAAGTTTAATGTAACTCACCACACCAATGCTAATGGGCACATCTCTTTTGCTCAGCCTTGAGGAGTATCCTCGAAGGGGCATCCCCACTTCAAGAGAGGAAACTTCACAGACACACTCCAAGGAATATGTTAGAGGAACCTACCTTCTGGAAGTGGACTAGACTTTAATAGGATTGACTGCCAGTTATAGGTCTCCACATCACCCTAGCAGCTTATCTGCCAAATCTTTGCTTCCCTATCAAAGTATTAATTTGGGGCTGATAAACCAGACAGATTTTAGCGTAATTCAACACCAAAAGTACCACATGAAACCCCTTTCCACTCGCTACTGATACCTTGCAAAATAGCGCATTTTATGAGCTGTTTGACCACATTCCAAGGCCAATCCTATTACAAGGTGACCCTGCTTTAAGCAGCAGGTTGTATTAGAGACCTCCTGAGGTCCCTTCTAACCTGAATGATCTTATATGACCTTGTCCTATCATCTTGCCACTCTATTACCTTATTCAATTTCTAAAAATGCTTCCATTTTCCCACACAAAGCACTGCCAAAAAAACATAACCTCGAAAACATTGGTCACACCACCAAAACTCGAATCACCTTCCAGAGGCTTCAGACTCTGAAGAATGATTTCTGCTGTGTTACTGTTTTAATAGCATCCTCTTGAGATGTAAATGTTTTCCTAAAATAGTTTCTCATCAATTCTCAAAACAAACTGAGTAAAACAGGCAGACCAGCAACCTCCTCCAGGTTTATATTCCATTTCTTCAAAGGTCAGCAAAGTATTTTAGATATTACCCAGTATTATTTTTACACAGGTTTCTATTTCCTACTGCTGACTCGTATTCAGATTCTTGCAAAGTACTGAGGATGTCACAGTTTTGTGCTGTACCCACTCATCCATAAAATAAAGAAACTTTGGGTTCTTTCCATTTTTTTTTTTAATTTTGCAGTTAGCAAAAAATTTTAGAAAGCTTAACTATTGTAGTCATGCATTGCTAAGCATGAAATAATTCTAGGTTTTTAATTTCAGAACTGACTCTCACAGTATTTATAACATCTAAATTCCTATGGGAATTGTACTGTCTCATTCCTTGGGAAAAACAAGTATTTTGAAGGGAAATGAGACCTGAGGAAGCTGAACATTAATTTAAACAGTGGTAGGTGTATGAGACATCTGAAGAATTTGTAATGTTAAATTTCTGACAGGAATGGATTAATAGAGGAGCAAGTGGTGAAAGGAGTATGATTAATAGTTTCACATGACTAATTCATTACATTGTGTATGATGCTGTTACATATTGCCTTGCAGGTTCTTTTGGAAAATAGGCACATTTTGAATTCTGAAGAAAGTGCTGTGCCATGCAGTTTTCTGCTGCAATTGCCATGCATACCAGTTGAGACAAGTCCTGTCTTGAACTTGGGAACTTTTACTTTTCCTCAGCCTGCTAAAGTGATGATACTGGAGACACAATTATGTCCCAGGAATATTCTGTTGAAACTTCTGAATGAGATTACATTCACGTACCATATGCTGACATCTTTCACTCAAGACCCAACACATATATGCAGTACAGGAGCATGCCCCAACAAAATACCAGATCAACAGCTTCCATTTTATTCCAAATTCAACGCCACAGAGATCTCAGGATCTGTTTCCCCTCAGCCACAGTAAGGAATAGGGGACCAGTGTCACAGCACATGTGTCCATCTTGTTTACTTAGCAAATTTATATATTTAACCATTTGCAACTGGGAGACAGAATTTTATATATATTCTTCCTCTCTCAAATATTTAGAACCCAAATGGGAGTCTCTTTCAACCAAAATATTTTCTTCTCTGAATGACTCTGCAATTTTATCTTCAGTTGGGAGTTTTTGTGTGAATTTAAACGCAGCAGGCCTAAATTGTGGAGAATTTATGAGAAGTAGCCACCATCATTACAGTTTCTATTTAAGGAGGAGAAATAATGAAAAGTAATTTAGTATTTTTGTAGCTAGATCCTTTCACTTTTTTAAAAGCCATGCATTTACATTTTGCAAATGCCACATTCTTTATTTTCAAATTGAAACACATTTAAACTATTTGATAAAAGCAATTTGATAAAATATTAATGGAACTGAATAAAAATTGGAGGTTATTTAGCATTACTTGGTTAGATGCTCTAGAAATCAGAATCCCTATGACTGAATAAAATTCCATGAATTTAAGAAAATCAGTATGTTTCTCATGGGGGAAAAATGTTTTTAAAATTCAGTATTCAGTGCTTATTTATCCAGTATACATGTAATGGCTGAGTGCAGTGGATATGAATGAAGTTAAAAAATCAGGTGGTGGAGAGTTGAAATCAGTAAAGGAAGCAAAAAACACTACAGAAATAAATTATTAATAAATAAAATGGGGGCCATAGAGCCTTGTGTTTATTTAAAGACTCAAAAAAAAATTAATCAACATACTTAAAGTGACCCTCTAGACAGAAATGCTAGATGCACTTCAAACAAATGGTAGATTTATTTTCCGTGGGCTTTTGTTGTTGTTTTTTTTTGCAAGTTGGAAAGAGAAGGGATGTTATATCAGAGGTTGGATATACAATTCCAACTTAGATGTTGGGAAATTTCTTCCAGATTCCTTGCTCCTATGCAGCCTGTTTTCAGCTGGAGGGTGGAGCAGAAATACCAAGGTTCAACGGAACTTAGCACAGTAACAAAGTTTCAAATGGAAGACAGCTAAAGTTTTCCATACCTATTAAAAGGTAAATGAGGGGATATGTGCTGTAAAGTTTGTCAGCCTGATACTGATCTTGGGTGAAATATTAAATAGCTGATGCAAGATTATTAATAAAAAAATAATTCAAGTAGTAAAGAATTAAAAGATTAAAACATAATCAATGAGAGGAAATAATACTTTTGATAAAGATATACCTGGCAAGTTCAACAGGATCTATTTCCTGGTTTTTATTTAAAACCTTGCTCACCTACTCATTGTAGCTCAATATTTCAATAAAAAAAAAAATGGGGGAAAGAAAAAAAGCAAAGTGATAAATAAGTAGATCAAAAAGCTGATAAATACTTCCTTACACTCTTAAGCTTCTCATAGCAAGGATTAATAATCAAAGAGGGGGTCTTGCCAGAAGGATTGCATAAAATTTCGAAACTGTCCATAAGTACAAGATTGTGGATTCTGCCTTGATGAAAGATATATGTTGGTGTAAAAATATCTTCTTCTCAAATATCAAAAATAACAAAATCATAGTGTCTGTTCAATGTCACTCTGGATGATCTAGCCAATGCAATCAGTTTGAAATATGAAGTATAAGAAACCAAGCAATACAAAGGGTTTAAAATACAAATCCAAAATATCTTACCAATATCATTTTAGGAGTTCCATCTTTGTATTACTTTTCTACAACTCCAAACTGGCTGTGGCAATTTCTCATACCAATAGTTTCAAATGCTGATTTTAAACACACACACATACACACATACAAACACACACACACACAGAGTGTAAAGACCTCTGGAATCAAGACTGGCTGGAGCTGGAATGCATGGAAACACTGTAATCAGAATATTCCCATTCCCTGAAACCAGAACAAACAAGTAATCTTTTGGGAAATCTGCTTAGAATTCACCAGATAAAATTTGAAAGATAGAGGCATGTGCCTATATTGAATGAAACTTTCCAAATAACTCACAAAACACTAATTCAAATGCACTTCAGGAACTAAATTTTACATTGTGCAAGTCATGGTGAATGTTAACTGTACACTCCACATATTTTTGCAGACCTATTTGTGTAAAACCAGCAGCTGTGTTGCTGCCATTGCTGATCAGATTCCCCATAGAGTATATATTGCACAGTACCTTATTTCTAGCAGTCAGTATCAAACTATGTGGCAGCTCCTGCAATCCATTTCCATAGCAATTTTTGTCCAAATCCTCAGTTTTATTGATGAAAGGCCATGATTTGTTATTAATATACAGTCAGTTTACTTTGAAGTACAGAGTCTAAATCACAGACAAATAGGTTCCTTAAGGCTCATAGAGAAGTGATAAATTCTTACTCCTATCTCAGAAATCAGACTTCTTTGGGATATTAAAATCAGATTAATGCAATGGCAAAATGTCATACATTTGCTGTGTATACCATGTATACATCTGTAACTTCTTTTTCGTTCTTGAGAATATTTGTTTTTTGCAAGGGCTACAGCACAGACACAAGAAGCCAGGATACTAACCAGCAGCAGAAATCTGCTCTGACTAAATTAAAAAGTCCAGCTCAACACACCAGCCTTCCCCACCATCAGATTTCACCATGAAGAACACGATCATAACAAGTCTGGTGAAATGTGACTATTGTTCAACAATTTCCCTCCTACCATGTCAGGACAGAATTAATAGGAATCAATGAGAACACACACACTTAATGATTCTCCAGAATATACTATAGATTCCAGTAGTTTGTGGCTCAGACTTCAAGGAACAAAGAGATATCTGCAAGCGCCTTTTCTTTGTTTTTCTAACCATTTTTTTGAGCCACTGAGGCAAGAAGTTTCCTTCTATAAAATCATATTAACTCTAGGATATTCTATTGATCTATATTTACAAATTTTACTTTTTGGAGGAGTTTCCAATAATCAGCTCTGTTAGAGATGTCTGTTAAAACAGACAGCAGAACCATTAGTCTGTAGCCATCTAGATCACCTTTGAAACCTTAAAAAAACTCCACTGGTGCCACTTCTGCCACTTGCTGGTCTGTAATCTCATAGCAGTTTTATGTTGGAGGTAGCTGAACTACTGTATGAAGAAGTTTTGGCTTAAATTAGAAATCTGTGGCAAATATCATCTGGTCATCATAATCTCTATTTGTTCATTTTCTCATTTGTTCATGTTCCGTATTTTTTCTACCAAATAATTTAACAGATTCTTTAACAGACTAAACCCAGGATTTCTATGCAGGAAGTCCCCAGTCTTTTCAGTGATGAACAGCAAGGCAAAAAAACAGGCCAACCAAATAAAAAACCTTCTTCATATAATTTCTTTGCTGTGGTTTCAACTTTTAAGTTCTCTTTTTATGCCTTCATCATCAATTAGCTTTACACACTCTTTCCTAGCTCTTTTCATTCTAAGGTTTTTGGAAAAGATTTATAACTGCATTTTATGTTTAAAATAAATTATTCCTTAGACAATTTGGGGTTTGCCTCAAAATATACTTTGCATATAAATTCCTAGATTTTCTGATCCTTTTTATTTTCTCTTTGTTTTGATTTACATGCACAAATTTGAAGACAAATTACACATCCAGAACTAGCACTTCAAACAAGTATTTCAAGAGCCTTAGTATTTCCTACTGCATGTTGACACTTTCTTAAAACTATTCCCAAAGACTTAATTTACACTTCACTTGAAAAACAAAACCAAAGCATTCAAAAACTCAGAAATATATTTGCTTTCCTTCAAAGTCTATGCTATTCAGTGAATAAAGTTAGCAGTTGTGGGCATTTTGTTATAAGAGCATACTTAAGGCAAATGAATAGATCATTAACTGTGATCAAAACAGACAAAGAAGTTGTGACTGCTTTGATGTGGGATGTGTTTCTGAACAAGATAGCTTAGATTTTTTCATGGATTTTTCTTGGCATAAAGGAAAAATACTCTAGACATCACAACCTCATAACAATCTCATGATACATGCACATTACCTAAGCAATGTGAACTGTGCAGTTTATAAGGATTTTTCGAAAGGGTTCCAAATTAGCTCAAATTTCAGTATAAAGCTTCATCTATGTAACCTTTTTATGGGGCTAAATCCCAGATGGAAATATCTCAGGCATGGAGCAATGGGGGTTTTTTATACCCTTTCATATGCTTTGTTTTTACATCCCTTTCCAGATCTCAGTTTTCGTTCATTAACAGGATAAAGCCACAGAGATGTATTGGTTTAGTTGCAGATAGCTGAAGTACCTCTACAGGCAGCACAGACACTCTTGCACATGTTGCCAGTGGCGCCCTGGTCTCTACTGTGCCGTGATATGATCACAGAACAATTGTATTGTTCTGTAAATATTCAATTGCTCACACCCCATGGCCCCAGTGTAAAACAAAGGTGCCAACTGGAAATGCCATCAATTCATTCTGAGGATAGAAAATATCTCTTGCGACAGGTGTCACAGCAAGAGCTGACAGACCAGCCTGTTACGTCTGCTCTCAGAGAGGTTGTTGCGTTTGCCAGCAACGTTTGTTATGTTTCAGCCATGCAGTCAGTGTCGGGTAAAGAGGAAACAATGCAGCTGCTTAACAGAAGCTCTTCATGTAACACATGAGCTGTTTATTGCTTCAGGCAATGCCAGCAGGAAGGTTCCTGCCTCATATCTACCCTCTTCCCAATTAAGCCATTCTTATTGCTTGGTAAACACCAACACGCCAAGAGAAGAAAAACAAAGGAAGTGCAGTAGGAGGGAAACATCTTTAGGAAAACAGACCTTCCTGGAAGCCAAGCATTGGTGAGAAGGCTGAGATCTGGGCAAGATATATACATATATATATATAAAACACTGAACATATATATTTTATTTCAGGATTGCACTGTATACATTATTCCACACAGAGAATACTTGAGATTGTACAGAATAGATTTATCTTTCATTGGAAAACTTATCTAAAATTTCTTAAGGTACAAACCTCACTGTCAGGGGATGAGTTAAAATAGAGGTGTTATACTAACATTTTTATACTAAAATTTTAATCTTTTTGTTTTCCTTTAAGTTTACAGACTAGAAAGGGGAAAAAAAATACAACAACCAAAAAAACCACCAAACCTCCCCAAAATTCCAAGCTTGTTTCATACCTCTTTAAAAAAAATGTGAGCAGAGTATTTTAATCCTTCTAAAAGAACCTTAACAAACTTATAAACTTTTTTATAGTAATAGCGGGAGGATTTTTTCTTTTTTAAGGTAAATTGAACTGCCAGAGACAATCCATAATAAAGCCATCAACCTCTGGACATGCAATTCTGTAAATATATTCCAATTCTGAAAGAGGAAGGGTTATATTCTCATTTCTGCTCACCTCAAGTATTTAATGTGGGGCTTATCACCCAGCACAGTTATCCACAGTTCTGGGTCACTCAGTAGTTGGGGAGAGGGCAGAGCAGGAACTTTAGGGCTTTTTTGCTTTGTACATTTATTTCCTTGTTTTATGAGCCAGCAATAGATTTCTTTCAGCTTCTTGGTTGGGCCACTCTCCATAAATAATCCAGTGATGCCTCATTGGTTAAAAGGAAAGGTAGGGAACTTCTCTGGAACTGAAGTAAATTCAATTTCATATTTTCAGCATTAATAAAAGCCATTTTGAACTACTGTTCCTCTTTTTTCCACCCATTTGACTATACTGTAGGAAAAGAAGTACTGAGAGCAACACTTTCCTTCTCTTGGTAGTTCAGTTTTTTACAAATATATAGACAGAAAGCTGAAATATACCATAAAAATAAATAGATGAGCCTTTTAATAAAGTTGTGTTCCTTTTTTATATGTGCACGTGTTTACTCCATCTCACAATAATTCTGAGTTTACACTTTTGGCAAGATGTTTATCATTATATATTGCTCCTGGAACTAGAGAACACTAAATGCACAGTAGAAAGCACTAGAGAATTCTGACCTGCACATCCTACATTCATCTCAGAAACAGGTAAAAAGAGCAAACAAAAAAATAAGAACCTCAATTCAAACCACTAAAAGAAGATCAATGATAAACCAATAGCAGAGTAACAGTGGTGAACCATCCATAATTATCATTTAACTACTGTTCCAGTCAATTCTGTTCTCCTGAAAATTACTATGTATGCTTTTGATGGGTGGGGGTGTAACGGAGCATCATTGTTCCCCTTGTGTCATCATTAACTTCAGTGATGAGCAAAATTTTTGGATTTTGTAGTGGGTGGTCTGACTGCAGTCCAGGGATCCAGATGTTTAATTTCAGGCATATTACTAGCACTTAATGAGAACTATTTGTAGAGTTTCAAGAAAAAGTTAGAGATCGATGCTTTGCAAGACAGCTTTATCAAATCATTAGCCCTGTGGTTCTAACTAGGATCTCACTAATTAGCTCATAGCCTTAAATCAGTCTATCACCTCAGACTGCCTTTTATCACCATTAACATGCTCTTTGAAAAATCTGTACAGTTAAGCTGCCTGATTTTAGACTTCCCTGGTGTTCAATAGGTAAAATGTCAAGCTAATTCTTTATCATTTCAGTGTTTTTAAAGTTACATTCATTACTTATGTAATATATGTATATACCCAATGGACATAAATATGTTTTAAATGAACAGTATATACTGCATAATATTTGTAACAATATGAATAGAATTGTGACATTGATGTATGAGCAGTAATTATTATTACAGATATATGTGATTACGAGACGTCATACCTGAAAAACCATTCTGGGAATAAAAATGTAAGAGAAAATCTGAGCTCATCAGAATTTGCCAACAGATTATACCAAAATGAATAGATAAACTTTTCTTTGACAGTTTTTTCAGGTAGTTAACAACAGTCCATAGCTGTGACACCCAAATTCACAGACACTAATATTATGGTGACATATTTAGTATCTAAATTATTTATCATTCAAGAAAATACATTTCTATTTACCTTTAGTTGACACCTGTAAAGAATCTATATTCCCACAGAACTTCTGCACTGATCACCACAGTATGTGTTACATTAACATTTGAATTGGCCTTCGATATTTCCTGTTTGAGTACTTTAGAGGAAGCAAATCCTCATGATTACATATTAAATTCTCAGTTCGTTTTTTGGGGGGGAAGCACAAACACAGCTCAAGCTCATTTTTGTGTGTTGCTCAAAGAAATTATTAATACCTCGAGTCTTCACCAAGACACTTATAAAGGTTCATTATTCTTTAGCCAGCTAAGTACAATGGCAAGTCTATTGTTTGATTCTAAACCAGAACAGGACCTTCTACCTAGCTTCTGGTAGAGAAAAGCCACTAAGTCTTTCAAATCTTTCAAAACATGGTTGTGTTCTGTGCAGCAACCATGTGACCAAGTTCCCCTGGCTTGTAAACTGGAGGAGAAAGTTATTTACAACCAATAAAAAATATTTTTATAAGAAGCCAAAATGCTCATTTTCTGAAAAAGATGGGATCCCAGCTATTAAATCTTCAGCAAAGCACACACAATGAGACAGGCAACCTATATTCTGATACCTATAGGAAAGATACAAATATCAAGAAATAAATGTTTTTATATCTATAGTGTCTTTTCTTGCCTTACAAATCTGTCTCGATTTAAGTTTTCACCTCAAATAATTCTTGGAGGTTACTCTTTTCTGGTTATTTTGTTGCATTATCAAACAACTAGCTGTGTTAATTGGGTTCTATTAAAATATTGTAATGCTTCCACAACACTTACTTCATCCATCACCTAACCATCTCTGGCCACATGCACTGCAACACTCTTATGAACAATTTTTTCCTTTCTATGCTTTTTGCTACAGTGTTCCTCGCCCACTCCCAAGCAAAATACACAGTCACAGTAGCAATTCTCCAGGGCAGTCAGGGCATGATGTTCTACACCTATCATTAAAACAGTTTTCATTTGTTCAGCAATTCTGGGGAGAGCAGAAGCCTTAAATCAGTAAATATTATTTGCAAAGAACAATGCATTAATGATTTTAACTTTAAAGGGGAGATGATTGACAACTGCTTCTACATGTAGATATTTCACTCCTGCTTCTGTCATGTTATGCTATGACTTAGATACATTGATGGATTTAAGAAAAAAAAATGTCAACTCAAAATAGTAAAATATGGAACAATGTAAAGATGGTGGGTGAAAAATTAGCACTCAGAAGAAAAAACTTCTCTAGTGAAAGTTGTTCCATAACAGCTTATTGCAGGATTGACTCCTGCTGATGTACTGACTGGTCATTCCTGATGCCTGGAGATAAGGCCTAAAGGTTTCCTGGCATGAATTTAACTAGTTTTTTGTTGTTGCTTAGAACAGAAGCACAAACTTTGTTTAGCATTGTTTTGAGCTGTAACAAAGCTGCCACAATCTCTCCCAATTCTAGCTTCTGGAAGTCTTCCAATACTAATTGTCTTTATATTCCTACTGACATACGGGTACTTGTATTATTTGAGTGAAGAGTAGATTCTCTAGCTGTAATATTTGTCAGCTATCTAATATAGTTTTACTCTCCCACTAGATCTCAATTCACTACCTCTAACACCCAGGACATGCACAAGATTAGAATTACCATATCAACACTTCATTGCTCCCTTAACTCCTTCTGAAAACATTGGGGGTAAATTTTAATTTAAAAAAGCCTGCCTGGATGGAATGCTGAAAAGCACACTGTAATATAACTTGCTAAAAACAGAAGAAAAGAAAACTTGAAAACTTGAGCCCAAAGGCTGAGGCCATAGTGGAAAGAGACCAAGACCATCCCTAGTTATTCCCAACGAGCTTGCGGTTAAAATAGAGCTCACAGCAACCATTTAGGGGTGGGAGGTTTGACATGTCTATGACATAGTAATGGGGTCTAACTATTCTGTATGTTGATGTTTTGGAGGGACCTAGATGTGTTGTTGGAAAAGCAGGGCAAATAATGAACATCATAGCAACTTTTGATCTGCGTGCTCCGAGGGAAACAAGATATTAAGAAAAAGAAAACTGTGGACTTGCATAGCAAAAGGGCTGTAACAGGGTAATGCAACTAGCAAGGGAAGCTGGATGAGGTAATGTCTTTGGATTTCAGTACAGCTTTCTATACCATCTCTCACAGGTTCCTTCTAGACTCAATATTCATCACACAGCTGGATAAACACATTGTCGTGGGAGAGCACCTGGCTCACGGGTTGAGCACAAAGGGTTATAATGAATGAGGTGCATCAGACTGGTGAATTGTCACTAGTGGGGTTCTGCTAGTGTGCTCTTTAACACCTTCATAAATTACTTGGATGTAGGACTTGGGATAATGGGCAGGTTCACAGATGAATCAAAATTGGGAGGAGCTGCTGACTCCCTCTAAGGCAAGGAGGCTTTGCAGAGACCTGGACAAACTGAAGGGCTGAGCAACCACCAACCACCTGAACTTTAACAAAAGTTCTAGATTCTGAACCTGAGATGGGGTAACCATGGATGTACAGACACTGGGGAATGAGAGGCTGGAAAGCAGTGTCGTGGAAAGGGACCTGGGCGTCCTGGTCAACAGAAAGTTGAATCTGAGCCAGCAGTGCTCTGGCAGTCAGGAGGACCTAGTGTGTCCTGGAGAACATCAGGCACAGCATGGCCAGCCTGCTGTGTCCTGCTCTGCACTGGGGCAGCCTCACCTTGTGTGCTGGGGGTGGTTTTGGGTTCCTCCATATAAAACAGAAATTGAGCTGTAAGAGAGCATCCAAAGAACAGCAGAAAAGGTGAAGTGACTTGAGAAGAAGCTGTATGAGGAGCAGCTGAGGTCACTTGGTCTGTTCAGCCTGGAGAAGACTGATGGCAGGAGATTGATGTAACTCATGGCAGTTACAACTTCCTAATAAAATGTAGAGAAGGGGCAGACACTGGTCTCTTCTCTGGGGTGACAAGTGACAGGACACGAGGGAATGACCAGAATTTGTGTCAGGAGAGGTTTAGGCTGGATATTAGCGAAAGGATTTTAACCCACAGGGTGGTGGACCACTGGAACAGGCTCCTCCAGGGAAGTGGTCATGGCACCAAGCCCGGGAGAGTTCAAGAAATGGCCTGATTCTTGGGGCAGGAACTGACATTTGATCATCTTTGTGGGTTCATTCCAGCTCAGGATATTTTATGATTCTAAGTAATTGTATTTGTCTTTTACATTGAGTGGTCTATTTATGGGCAGTATGTCCCCCATAATTGCTCACAACCTCACCAATAGTGTGATATTGCTATATAGCTGCACAAAGATGTCTTTTTTAGATAACTTGCAAAGCAAGTTACTAGGGGACATTTGAAGAAGATGTACTATTAATCCATTTTGTTTGCATGCTTTGGGCAGCTAATCACCACTTGTCCTAAACACTTTGAAGTCCAGAAAAATTAAAAGAGCAGGGAATCCAGTGTGGTTTATAAGCATCAGAGACTGTCATATCATGAAACTTTTCAGGTAGTAATTCACAAGTAGGAGAATGAAGACCTTGACCCTGCATACTGTCAAGTATGGCAAGAACAAAATATTAGGAAAACCTAAACCGTCCCTTTTGAATGACATCAAATTCTAGTTCAAGATGGATACGAATTCATAATCATTACACTAGAAGTTAGATTAAGAGTTTAGTTGCCCTTTCTCATTAAATATAATTTTAAATGCATTCCAAAATGAATGCACACAAGATACTCATTGTAATCTTGAGAGTGAGTAATTATGCAGTTGATCAAAGACTCTGCATGAGTACAGAGAAGCACAGCTCCCTTGGGTTTACACACTTGACAGTCAGCATCCTTAACATGAGTATAGTGTCTGCTTGCACTTCAGATTTATTTTTTTCACCTGTGCTTCTGAAGTACGATAAGAAATAGAATTTTAAAAGGCAATATGTAATATTGTTCCTCCTGCAAAGTGAAATGCTCAAATATTTATAGGTCTCTTCAGAGCCAATATCTCCATGTTAATGGATCACTAAAGAATTTGAAAGTGTATGATGAGAGACCAGCCACTTTCCCTTTCAGTTTTACAAATGGAAAATATTTCAAAATGTTAAACTCCACTATCAGCTGCATATAACAGTTTCATGCTTATCGTGGTTTAACCCCAGCTAGCAGCTAAGGAACAGCACAGCTCAGTCCCTCAGTGGGATGGAGTAGAGAACTGAAAAGTAGAAGTAAGAAAACTCATGGGTTGAGATAAAGGCAGTTTAATGTGTGAAGCAAAAGCTGCATATACAAACAAGGAAAAATGAGGAATTAATTTACTTCTTCCCATCATCAGGCAGATGATTAGCCATCTCCAGGAAAGCAAGGCAAAATGCAAAAATGACTTGGCAAATCCCATCGCTAAAATTTCTTCCACTTCCTTGTTCTGTCCCCCATATCATATCCTGAGCATGATGCCGAATATCCCTTTGGTCATTTGGGGCCAGGTATCCCAACTGTGTCCTCTCCTAACTTTCTTGTGCACCCCCAGGCCCCTCACTCTCAGGGTAGTAGGAGAAACAGAAAAGGCCTTGGTGTATGTAAGCATTGCTCAGCAGTAATAAAGAAATCTCTATATTCTCAACACTCTTGTGCACAAATCCAAAACACAGCCCCATGTTAGCTATTATGAACAAAACTAACTCTCCCCCAGACAAAACCAGCACAATGATCAATTGAAAATTTGGGATAGACAATTAATGTTTTGTAGTGAAATTCACTTTGCACAAACTAGTGAATACTCTGCTTAAAAAGTTGGGTGTTATCAGCATCTTTACTTCACATAAGTTCTGAATTTAGAAAAATATTTTATTAGTGATACTCAGTTATTTTGCAGCCTTCCCTAATTAAATACATTTCCTCTCACTTATCATTACTTGTGTCTTAGTAAAGTTTAACACTGTCAAATTTCATGTATCATTGATTGAAGATACCTTGATGAAGATACATAGGAAGGCAAAACCTGAAGTGTTTAAATAATTCAGTTCTGTTAGTTTTCATACCTCTTCACATAGCTGAAGATCCAAGCTGGAGCTAAAGGCAGGACTGAAAACTAATCACTGTAATTTACCTTAAGAAAAAAATAGGTGTCCAACTCTAATCTTAAATAAGTGCCATGGCACTACAGGGAAAGGATATGGTTAGGATCTGTCCCAGATGAGGCTAGTAAGATTAATTAAGAAAAATTAGGAAATTCAGAATTCTTATATGTTTTATCTTAATTGAAGTTTAAGCAGGCTACTGTGTAAAAAGGTAGACTGGTAAAAAAACCTGAGGGAAAACAACAACAACAACAAAAAAGCCTTAATTGGCCCAGAAGAACAAGGAAGACAACCATTTCTCCTTCTTCCCTTGCTAGCAATAAATGCTAGCTGATGAAGAATTTGACACTTTTGGTGGTGGTGTCTTATCACCATTTCTGGTTGAGAAAGACTAGTAAATTTGAGCTCAGGAGCTAAAAGGATATTGGGAGAGGGTTAGACTAATTTACATTAACCTAGCTGAAACAGAGGTTTCCTCTCCTGTCAATTCTTTTCTATTAAATTTATGTTTAATAATTTTAGTATATTCTTGTAACTAACACTATATTTTCATGTTACACCATCAAGTTTATTTTTGCATCTTTTCCCCAGTGCCATTTAAGGTGGTTAGATGTAATTTACATAATCTTGTACTAAGATTTCCACTAGGGCAATTAGACTATCAAGGTACCAGAGTGCATATAATGGGGGAGGGTACCCAGTAATTTCTGAAGACTTTAAATATACATTTCAAATATATATTCATTTAGAAGAAAGAGTCAGTTCTTTACAAAAGTTCTTAGTCTGCATTTTACATCAAGACGTAGTATCGAGACTTATAAAAGTGCACTTTTGGGACCCCTGACAGTATGGTCAAAAAAGGAACTACAGCATTAGATAATTTAGAGTAGCCTCATAGATAATTTTAGGACACAGGTTGCAAGGTCAAGCTGTTGCAATTTATTAGTACATTATATGATACCAAGAACTAATGACATAGCTTTAATCCCACTGACAATCAAGACCAGCATCACCTGAAATAAATAAGGAAATATTACCTGCTGTAAAAACTTCTCTGAATGTGCTTGCTACTGATACAAAAACATTCAGTACTAAAATTCTCCAAGAAGCGAAGAAGTGTGAATTTTCTTCATGGTGGCCTTGAGAGATTTTTCTCAGCACATAAAGAAGTTAAAAAGTCCATTTGTAGAAGCTGAGTAAAGCAGCTTTGCAATGAAATAACAGATCAGGTGTCAAAAGAGGAGGTTTATCAAGGAAAAGTTTTAATCTGAATTCCTTCATATTTTTTAAAGACATGGCTTACTTTATATATACCATGGAAGTCCTTAGCAACAGAGACTAGGTCTGAAACAACTGCAGTTCAGGAACCTGAAACTGATGCAAGATCCTGACATAATTTTTATTTCTGTCCAGCAAACCATGTTTTCTGGAGCTGACATGTGCCATTTTCACGTGATTATCCAACTACTTTAACTTAACCAATGATGCAGGGCATGATCACACACAGGAGTTCACAAAAGGTTTTAAGCAAGTTGCCATTAGGGAAAAGGAAATAGAGGTTGGGTATAAAAAAAGTTTTTTACAGAAAGGGTGATAAAGTACTGGAATGGCCTGCCTGGGGAGGTGGCGGAGTCACCATCCCTGGATATGTTTAAAAAAAGACTGGATGTGGCACTCAGTGCTGTGGTTTAGTTGAGGTGTTAGGGCTGGGTTGGACTCTATGATCTTGGGGGGTCTCTTCCAACCTAATGATTCTGTGCGTGTGATTTTGTGTGTGTGAGACTAAGACTGCTCCAGGCCTCGGGGGTAGCCAGGTGACCTTGGCATTTCTGATTATATTTTCCTCCTGGATGTCTGGCAGAATTTACCCCAGAACTACTTCCTACTATTTCAGCATAGATAGGTGACAATTGCACTCTTCATTCAGAAACACGTGGCCTTCTCCATATGGATGCTTATCATCCCCTGATCTCATTAACTAGATGCAGGTATCATACAAGGTGGGTGTATCCCCATTAAACAGATTTTTTTATAGGACAAACCTCATGACTTCCTCAGAGTGGAAGGCTCTGTAAACATGGAATTCTCTATCTGCATCAGAACAGCTGATGCAATCTGCAATTCTCTGTCATGCCTTTAAACATGCCTGACACTTGATCACCAAATACCGTCACTTCCAGCACTTGTGTATGATGACATTCTGCAGTATGATGATATAAATGCAGAACTGTCTCTACACAGAAATCCTTAATTTAGGAGTAGGAAAAATGTACTTTATATTTCCAGTAGAAAAGAAGGATGAAAATTGCCATAAAGTGTGAATATTAGAAAGCCAAACAAAAGGGAGCAGAAGAAGGCAAGAATAGAGTTTTATATTCAGATGAGATGAAATATGTGAAATAAAAAGATAATTTTGTTGTTTTCAGTGGATTTCCCTATAGGTCTGGTCCCACAGGGATGCTACCATTCCATCTTTACTACTTGCATGCCTATAGGCAAATAATTTCAAATAATTATCAGGTGTTCTTATGTCAAGATTCTGGTTTTGCATTAAGATTTCTTCTATGTAGAACACACTTGTCAACTCCTAATTTTATTGCAATTCCCGTGTTGTACAAACTGTAAGCTCCAGTTCCTCCAGTCATGTAATTAGAAGAAAATCTGTGCTTCATCTTAGAAGTTCCTAGTTCTCACAGCTTTGGAGAAAAAGGACAAATGTAACTCAAATGTGCTCTAAAGCTCCTAAGGCCAAAAGTCAAATAAGAAACTAATGCAACTTGTTTGAGATAATTGAAAATGTCAGTTACTATCTTTGAGTGTGCCATGTCCAATTTATGAGCTTTGCATACTTGAGGTACTGAACATAAAAGACCAAGACAATATTCAGCAGCCCAGGAAACCTTAATTTGTGTCCTGGAGAGCTTTGAAATAGCTACTGATCATAAAAAATTCTCTGTACCTCAGAAGCTGTCTGCAAACAATATGCCCTCTTGTACCTTCTACTTTTTTCTTTGAAAGAGAAATTACCTGATTATTTGTGATTGTAGTCCAGAGCAAAACCAACACCAATCCATCCTCCTCCACTCAGTTACTTTGGATTTTCCTATTTTCATTCATTTAGAATGTTAAAAGAAATATTTATTTCATGTTTACTACTTATGGTATGGAAACATATTGCTGCTTTAATAATGTCTGGAGCCTGAAAATACATACATACTTATACATGTATACATGCATACTTAGAAACCACTTTTTTGTCTCCAAAGAAGGGAAGTTTTGGCTTGTAACCTCCTATTTCTGTGCCCGCTGAAACCATAGGTTATATTTTACATCAGAATTAAAAATAGACATGACTTTGTTTTCTCACCTTGAATGTCCTATTTTAGTTAAGGGAACAGTACATTTAATAGAGACATAGCCTAATATGATTGCCCTTGCCATCCACTGTCTCATGAACGAGAAGCTGATTTTACATGTCTGGATGTAATGATAATGCTCACATAAATTAAAGATCACAGAAGAATCTTTGTAAGAAATTGGTATCTACGTTTTCACTATTTTCTTTCAGACTACCTCTTTCACGACACTTGCAAATCTCTTCTCTTAGGCTGAATAAATATATAATTGAGTAGCTTTACTGGGCCTTTTCTCAACTGTTATTGGTGTTTTCAATTATTTTGTTTGTGGTGGTGCATTTTGCTTGGGTTTGTAAAAAATTATTTATTCTGTCCAACCCAAGGGAGCTTTGGATGTTTCTCTGACACTGTGCCTAGCATGGAAATTACAAACTCTGCCATTAGGATTTCCTTTTCTCCTCTCTTTTTTTCTTAAATAAAACTAATGTTGATTAGCAGGTTCTTGCTTGTAGCTTCATACCATGGGTGTCTTACCTTTTTTTTACATTATGACCAATCCAACAATAAACAGAATAACTGGAAAAGTTCACAATCAAAATGGCCCCCGTAGGAGGTCTTTTGCCACTGCGTATAAGAAAGATACTTTACTTAACTTTGGTAGCTAAACTCTGGGGTCTGCTGCAGTGAATTGGATTATGGATATCTGCAACAGATTCTACACTTGGTCATCCTTGACCTCTGCTTTATTTTTAAGGTTTCAGTTTATCTTCCCTGACCTTGGTGCTGTGAGAGCTTACCCTGCATACTGTAACCACTTAGTTTGAATTTACTCCAGTCTTTTTAGAGTCCAGCTATTGGTAATTCTCTATTAATACTCCCAAAAGCTTCACTGTGAACAGTGACATTGGGCATGTATCCAAAGAAAAACAGTTGTTCTTGTAGCTCAAAACCACACAAATATTGATTGGATTCCAAATGAAAACTGAGATTTTAAAATAAAAATGGTAGACAATAATTCCAGATGGTTGGCAATAATTCCTCTCATTTTAGTACTGCTTTCAGAAGTTAGAGTTTCCAAAAAAATTGTCATAAACAGTTTATTTTATGTGTGGATCCCCCATATACGTCCTGTGTACTCCCTGACAAAGTATTTGACTACCGTGCAAAGAACAGTATGGTAGCTTAATAGCTGACCTTGTCAGACTAAAAGCTAAACCACAGTGTTCCTCCCATTTTTGAAATGAGGGTCACATCATTTTGCAACATGAAATTTAGAACTTATTTCAGAATTCTCAGAATTGTGAAACCAGGCACTATACATTTTGAATAGAACTGAAGAGAAACTGGATATAATTGTTACTTACCATGGGATTTTTATGGAAGCAAATGGAAAAGTTAATAGTGTACAATCACTGATGTAACATTTTGACTTTTTTAATTCTCATATTTTCCAAATGTTGTAAAGTATGCTTGACAAAAATAGAAGAAACTGCTACTGCAACAATAAATATCAAGGCTTGCCATTTCTTGTTTCTTCTCTTTTAGTAAAATGAGCTGATGTTCTAAAAAATCCTCTTTCTGCTCTTTATTCATATCCACAACTGCTATATATCAGTGTTTTCTTTCAAGTCTTCTATTTACATACACATTTTTCCATGGGAGTCTAAAGAGAATGAAATTTTGAATGAAATCTACATAAAATTTTGTATCTAAAAAACCTGTAGCTCTATGTGAAACATTTTGTTTGGTAAGATAGCCTCTGTCTAATCACTCCATAAGAAATTATGTTGGCAGAAATTCTCTTAGAATAGAGAATAATTTTTGTTACTTTAGTATAAGTTTGACAACATTATGTCTTATGCTTATTTTAATGATAAATTACATCAAACACATAGATTCTGACTTATTAATATTTCATAGTTCCTTGGAAATAAAAGTGTCTTAATTAAATTTTATACTGTTTTATAAAGAGTATTTCTCAGTTGGCACATTTAAATTTAGAGCAAGTCTGGCTCTTGGTCCCAATCTGCCATTGCCCTGAAAACCCTGTTGGTTGCCATAATGTTTTGTCCTATAAATCCACAATTTAAAACTAATTATGGTGGGTAAGACACTGTGTTACTTCTAGGATTTTTTACTCTTCTATCTTCTAAATTCAAGATTTCAGATCACACATTAATAAATAATCAAATATCATTTAAGTCTAGATTGGTAACTGAGTCATGCAATAGAAATCAAAGAGAAACTTTGACTGGCTCAAAGAAGTAGAAACAGTAATTAAATTAAGAATATTTTATAAATGTCACCATCAAAAANNAAAAAAAAAAAAGGAAAGAAGTTAAACCTTTAGGAAGATGAAAGGTTATGACAATAAACACCATCTGTTACAAGATTTAATAAGCTAATATTTTTACATCAGTAACCTCTTCCTAAATACTGGATCTTTCATCACAAATCAAATACCAAACAAGTGTCTAATATATCTTTAGTCACTTAAGACTTAAAGATTTGCCTTCCTGACTCAGTATGGGCTTTGCTTTATTACTCAAAAATTTTGCAAAAAATGTACAAAACTTTATTTTTTGATATGCTCATGCCGTGTTATAGATATCTACAGAGTGATTGTGGCATCCAGCAGTAGATTCAGTATAAAATTATATATTCCAATTCAGTTTGAAGCATTAAAACCAGAATAACCATAGTTACTATTTACCTAGGAAGCCCATGTTTTTTGTTCCTAATTCCTAGTGCTTGATATGGGCTAGAGGATTTCTTAAAACTAAAATAATATAAAAATGCATAAAATCTTGATACAGTCGCAATATCTTAACTGATTTAAGTACACATATTTTATATGTCTGATGCAAGCAAATACTCCAGACTTCCTCTTCATTATCAGTCCTTTTTCGTGGATTAATTTCTTTTTTTCTGTTTGAGCAGGGGGGAATATTCTATGCTTTGTTTAATACAAACTTATGTACAGAAGACACAATAGACATATTTTTAGGAAAATGTATTTTCACTACTATATTTGTAAATAACTAAGTATTCCAATTTATGTAGGTTTTTTTGTTAGTTTGATTTTTTTTTACATTATGCCAATTAGCACAGGAACACTGCATCCAAGGCATCTGTATTTTAAATCATCATTTCTGTTTAAATGGTCCAATTCCGAGTAGAGGAAGAGGCAGGCATAATTCTCATGGTTTGCTTCACCTTTAATGTCTGTGAGATGGAAAAGAGCCTCATGACTTTCCGTATCTCCCTTTATTGAGTAGCTCTGGGTAAGAACATAAGTGAAGAACCTGATAAAAGGAAATTTTTGTGTGGAGTTTTGGAGGCAGGAAGTTGTCATGCCTGGGGTTTCTGAATGTCAGCTGCTGAAAGAAAACTAAAATTAAGATGGCTTAAAAGCTTTGCCAGACCAACCAAGTTACTAAAGGAAATCTAACTAGAGAACTTCTGCCCTCGTGTTTTTGGTTCCAAACAATGTTATACAGTTTGGACTGTCTTAACAAAGTACAAGGGCACTATTGAATTTTCTGCTAAAGTCCATGTTCCACACCCTCTCAAATCAATTTTTCTGCTATCTGACAGCTGGAAGAAATCTCTGCTAACTCTGCATATTAGGGTGAAGAGATTATGAAGCTGGCCAGCTCTGTGAAACAAAACCTCGCTTAAAAATATGAACATACAATGATTATCAAGTAGAGAATCACTTGCCTTCAAATAATTTGCAATTGTTTTCACATCTTCAAGCAACTGTCATTTGAGCAGATCAATTATGCTGCTGCTTTAAAAGTAGACTTTGTTTAGAGCCTGCTTCCTTACATGAAGGATTCCAAGTTCCAATTACAAGCACTTTTATAATTAGTGAGAGAGCGAAAAAGAATAGGTAATAAATAAATGAGATGCTGTCAAGTGAAAAAGCAAAACAAGTTAATTTGTACCTTGTTCTTTGCTAAGATTTACTCTACGTTGTATGTGTACATTTTCACATAAGACAGTTCAAGGAATATATACCTCCATTTCTACAGACAGGAGAAATGTACAGGCACAAAAGAAATGCTGGGTGCTGTTCATGCCTGAGGAAGTTGCGCTTTTGAGAAGTGTTCATTGAGATCAATCACAACTCAATACTTTTAATACAACTCAATACTTTTAATGCCTGCCCTCTTAATACAGACATAAGGCAGTATGTGCCCTTACTATAGTTGCAGTAATCTAGATCCATGGTTTTAAAAAATATGTAAACAGATTAATTAATCTAGATTTATTTATAATAGCACGTTTCCCTTACTTAGCATGGTTTGAGGTAAACTCCTTGAGTAACACACCCAGTTATGCAATTAGGGTTTCACTGCCCCAAGGAGCAAAATTCATGCTGTAAAATTCTGGCATTTATGTGCAGTATTAAACTACTATAGTCATCATTATTTCATCAAGTACATCATCAGTTGCAAAAACATGAGAAATCAAGAAAAGAAATCAATAAAAATTCTCATTATTTACTTATAATGCTAAAAATGTACTTTATTTCTCAGAATTATCATCCTCTTCCCCAATTAATCTCAAGACTTTTATTGAGATACAGAATCATACTCAGGTTAGAACTCCTATACTGGTTCTAGCCATGTTTAGCAGAAAATGTACTCATGTTTTCCTTCTATGTGAAATAGCCATATTTTTCCATTATGTACCAGAATGCAAAGCTTTATTCGTAAAGTAAGACTTTATTGTATTAGTAATAAAATTATCAAGGAAGAGTATATTAAGGCTTCTCTACAGATGAAAATCATAGTTCAAATATAATTATGAGAAAAAGTTGAAGTCAAGGGTTAGAAGTAGCTTCTTAGCCACTTCAATTTCCTCTATGCTTTGAAGTATGTTTTATTTACGAGGAGGAAAAAAAAGGAAAAACTCCAAAGTAATAAATAAAATACTTGTCCCCTAAGATTGTATTCTAAGCAAGCAGGTATAAATATAGGATATCTGTAGAAGTTACTTGCACCTTTACATGGTGCTAGAGGCATGGTTTGTCTTATAAAATACTCAAGGCCAAAATCAATATCTGGGCTTACAACTTCAGACCCCATACAAACTTCTAGTGTCACTGAAATTCACCAAAGTAATCACAGATGTGGGTTTGAATCACAGACTGTGTTACAATCTAACTTTGCTGTAAGCATCTTTACCTTGTCACAATGGTAGCTTCATATTAAATTCAGTATTTAACTGGGAAATAAAGATAAAAAATGCAGTATTTGCTTGTGAACTGATAAAATATTATTTACCTGAACTGCAAATGCCAATATAACTTCAGCTTCTGAAAATAGTTTTTCTGTTTCTTAATGCTCCTGTTTTGCAAAAATTAAAATTTAAAACTTTCAGTGCCATTCCTGAAGAATGCTTTAATGTGTATGAGGGTAGCATGCTTTTATGCATTACAGAGGTTTCCAGATGCAGAGTTCCCCCAATATTGGTGTATTAAGAGTAAAGAAATTTGGCAGAAAATAAACTCCTTTGCATTCTAACTGGTCTTCAGAGGGCTGGGTGAGGCTGGGCTTAGTTTGTGATTATAGACAATTCAGCACTATGTAAGTCAAAATAAAATTTCAATCATAGATGCACAAATAGTCCAGTTTATTGAAGTAACAAAAATTCAGATTTTTAATTACTGTTAATAAATGCACTTAAAGCTTTAGCACTTGATATACTAAGGCTAGCCAATGATTAACCAAAGATAGCAAGTCAAACTAAATAAACAAATTCAGGTTTTCACTAAGCTTAACTTCACTCTTAATTAGGCTTGATTTTACCTGGGTATGCCCTGATGCACTCAGAGAGATATAATTAGTTACTTGTTGCTGCTAGTTTGCCCACTAGTTTTAGTTGAAGAGTACAGCTGGCATATTGAAACCAGTCTATTCTGCTGCAAAAATTGTGTGTCTTAGGTAAGTCAAGACCACTTGTTTGACATGTGTAACATACAGATACTGCCTCTGTTTTCCTCTGGGTTTATGAAATCTTTAATTTAACAGATAAGAAATGTTAATATTCTGTTTACTCCACCAAACAGAGAAAAGTCAAACCTTAATTAAAAAAAAATTCAAATGGTTTCCACAATGGGAAAGGCTCTAGCTGCTCTGTCTTCAAAATCTATCACAGCCTTGGAATAGATCTTCCCATATCCCCACCCTCCAAGCCATCTTGACTGATGATAATTTATTCCAGCTATTGCAACTATATTTTCTTTTGGCCTGCTTGTTTTTCTGTCATGCATCTCTGCGCCATCACATTGAGAAATCAAAAATGCAAATCCAAAATATCAACTCACAACAAGTTAGGGAAATCAACCATTGCACAATGTCCACTATTCTCCCAAAAGGAGAATACTGAAATTCTGAGAAGGCTCCTGGATGTTTTAACGAGTTGACTCACACAGTTATCATGCTTAGTGATTTTAGTTTAGCTGCAGTTTTAGAAGGCAAAGTATTCATTAGACACTCACATGGCAGGTAATGCTTTTCAGGTCCTATAACATGCCTTGAATTGTTTTTATCAGCTGAACTCCTAAAAAATTTATTTCTTTTTTATCTCAGTTGCTCAGAGCTTATGATTGATTTTGTGTTTGTGTAGTCTTTCATACTCTTAAAATCACATGAATATAAAATATAAAACACTTGACTTATACTGGTGTAACTCCATTTATTTTCTCTAGTTTTGTCATGTGAGAAAATATATTAGGCCATTTTGAGAAACTATTTTGAGTTTTTAGAAGTGATTTAGTACCATATGGGGGTTTTGCCTCAAAATCATCTAATGGCAAAAAAAGAATCTGTATTATTTTCTTGGATCACAAAGATATTTTGAAACATATAAACACATGCATCTGTGGACACTTATGTAATTTCATTAGGGTCCCACAGAATGTGAACATCTTTCCACAGATTCCTGTAGAAAAGTTTCTGTCACAAGCTTCAATAGAACTTATTCAACTGAGGATAAATATTATGTTAGACTTTGGGATTTTAGATCTTGCAGAAATCAAGAAATAGTTTTAGATAATTTTCAAAAGGCTCCAATAACTCACTCTTAGTGCTACATGTTTTATGTTTTATTCAAATAAGATGTTTTAAACATGATTTATAATTGGTAATAAAGCTTACCCTTCCCCAAAGAGATGCCTTCAGCCTTGAGCTAAAATGCACAAAAATAATATCCTATGGAGCTGCAATTATTTCTTTTACAGAACAGGTGTTTTCTCTTCTTCCTGAAACATAAATAATAAAGTTTCCTGGTAAAAGCAATTATTATTATTTTATTTATTAATTTTTTATTGAATTCTAGGGTAAGATGACTTATAAAACAAATTTGATGGAGTTTAGCTTCTAAAAATAAGTTTTTGTTCTAAACCAAGGTCAGCTTTATTGGTAGTGATACTGAGAGGAATGCTTAAATGGTCTCACTTTCCAGTCTAAATTTACAGAAGTATAATTTTAGAAACACTATGAAGGTGTGTACATTATTTCTAAGAATAGTGCTAAATAAATGGTATTTAACATTGGAGCTCTCCAGAACTGTCAGCCTCAGTATAATGCCTGACACTGAAGTAATCAATCTTCTCCTAGTTCTAAAGTTAGTTTAAAAAAAGTAGGTAAGTCTGATGTCATCTTCAAAAGGTGAAATTCAAAGGCTATTTACTTAGAGCAGGGGAAGAAAAAAACTCCAAAACCACTGACACTTTCTGTTATTCAAGATAAAAGTAATTCAATTCAATTAAATTTGAAAACAGATTGAATAATCACAATTTTCCAGGTGAGCCATAGAGTATTTCTCCACAGAAATTACACCAGAAACTTAAACTGGAAGAAGGAGCAGGGAACTCTGGAGGGCTACATGGATGTCATGGGGTTGTGCGGGGAAAAAAATTAGAAGATCCAAAACTCAGCTGGAACTTAATATGGTTACTGCTGTAAAAGGTGATAAACACTTCTGCAACACAAGGAGGGCTAAGGAGAATCTCTGTCCTTTAGTGATGTAGGCAGAAACATAATAACAAAAGACGAGGAAAAGGCTATGGTACCTAATATCTTCTTTGTCTCAGTCTGTCTTCAAAAGAAAAACAAAATGTTATCAGGAAACTTGGGCCCTGAGCTGAAAGATGGAAGCCAGAAGGATGGGAAAGAGAATGAAGCACCAGTAATCCATGTGGAAAAAAAGGTCAGCAACCTGCTATACCACTTAGACGCTCACAAGTCCATAGGGCCACATAGCATCCACCCAAGGGTACTGAAGTACCTGGTGGAAGAGCTCGCAGAGCCATTTTCCATCAATTATCAAGAATCTTGATGGGGGAAGTATCAGTTGAGTGGAGGTAAGCAAGTGTGACACTTGTCTACAAGAAGGGACAGAAGAAGGATCCAGGGGACTAGACGCCTGTCAGTCTGACCTCAATGCTCAGAAAAGTCATGGAACAGATCACCTTAAACACCATCATGCAGCACAGTACACAAGATCATGCATGGGTTTATGAAAGGTGGGTCCTGCTTGACTGCCCTGATCTCCTTCTATGATAAGGTGTCATCCTTAGTGGGTGCAGGAAATGCTGTGGATGTTGTCTGCCTAGACCACAATAAAGCATTTGACACCATTTCCCACAGGATTGTCTTGGAGACACCTCTCATGGCCTGGATGAGGGTACTCTTGGCTGGATGGAAAACTGTCTGTCCGGATGGCTGAGTCCAAAAAGTGGTGGTGAATGGTGCTACATCCAGCTGGCAGCTGCTTACTGCTGATGTTCCCTATGGCTCAGTATTTTGAACAGCCCTGGTTAATACCTTCATTAATGACCTGGACCATGGGATCAATCATACCCTCAGTCAGTTTGCAGAAAACACCACATAGGGTGGAAGTGTTGATCTTTTGGAAGATAGGAAGATTCTGCAGAGGGACCTGGATAGGCTGGATCCATGGACTGAGGCCAATTGTATGAGGTTCAACAAGGTGAAGTGCCAGATTTTGCACTAGGGTTACAAGTAGTCCATGCTACAGGCTTGGGGAAGAGTGACTGGAAGCTGCTTGCTAGGAAAAGACCTGTGAATGCTGGTCAACAGGCAGCTAAACATGGGGCAACATGTGACCAGGTGGTCAAGAAGCAATAGTGTGCTGGCTGGACTAGGGCAGTTTTGTCCCTTTGCATTGGTGAGGCCACATCTTAAATTCAGTTCTGGGCCCATCACTACAAAAAGGACATTGATTGAGGTGCCAGAGAGTGTTCGAAGAAGGACAACAGAGCTGGTGAAGGGTCTGCAGCAGAAGTCTTATGAGGAGAAGCTGAGGGAGATGGGGTTTAGATTCAAGCTTCTATGATTCTATCTACATGCGTACAGATTTGCCATATAAATAATTTATTAAGCCATTTAATATTTACCAACAGCACTGAACTACCACCATGCTTTCAACCCCCTGTAAGGAAAAAAAAAATGCAGTAAGGGAATACTTGCCATTAGATTTTTTAATATATATTGAAGAGAGTCATGATACCTTTAAAAAAATACAAAACATCCAACACCTGAGTAGAATAACCTTATAGTCATTTCTTTCAACCACAATAAAAATATATTCGTATACCACAGTGCAAGAATTAAGGTCATCTCTGTAAGATTATCTCTGTAAGGAAGAAGACTCACAAGATCATTTATATAGAGTCCTCAATTTCTCTAACTTGTTCTAATGAATATAATGTGTAAGGAAAATAAATTGGCTAGAATTTAAATAGACCAGACTATCCTAATTTACTGCTCAAAAATGTGCCCTTTTGCTAATGGCTTTGTATCTGTTTTGCCTGAGTGTATTTAGTCTTGTGTCTATCTAAAAAGGGAAGCAGAAGATCCATTATAAAGAAGAGAATCTTAAAAACACAAATGCATAAAACTGAGCAAATGTTAATGAAATCTTCTTCAGGGTCAACCTAAAGTACACGTATAACACACAAAACCAGGCTCTACCTTTCTGATTAAATTTTTAAATTGGCTACTTTTAATATATTGGGCAATCCCCTAAGATTTTAAAGTCACCTTCTAAATATAATTGTGAAGCATCATTTACTCTGCTTCTTTGCCTCTGTTTAGAGTATGATAAATTATTCACCTCATTGTCACCACTAAAACTCAGTAAAGGTGATTAAAATGCAGAAAACTAAAGACTCTAAAATGGAGCTGCAGTGGAAAGGATTACTTCTTTGGGGATAAAATGCAAGTAAACATCTGTAATTGTAATTAAAACATAGAGTAGTACCCCATTTAAATGTTAACATAAAAATGAAGAGATTTTTTTCATAAAAAGTTCAAATTTTGGAACTGGTGTGCTAATTAAGACCTTAAGAGCCCAGTGTCCCTGTAATATGATATTTTTATGTGTCATGCACATTCTCTGTAATCAGCACTTCTGATCACAGTCTGTGTGGGTTGTGATAGGAAGCTGAGGGAATCAAGAAAAATGCTATACATATCTGAAAAAAAAACAGGATTAAAAAATTTAAGTGATGTAGACGTACCTGGAGGTCAGCATGAGAGAAACAAAGCTGTAATCAGATATCTGTCACATTTAGTTAATGGTCTTAAAAAATCACTGAAATTACAGAGCTGGTTTAGCATTTTTTAAAAGCAGAGACAAAACAGAATTTTGTCAGGCCTACAACATAGGTCTTTGTCCTTGCAGTGCTGTCAGATTAGGTATGAATTAATTGTCTGGCATAATAAAAAAAAAAATAAATACATAAATACATAACACATTCAGACTGATATGGAAAAGTTAGTTGTCATTTTGATCTTTTAGCCTAACCCCACAAAATCATTCTCTGTTTGACATAATTAGTGCAACACAGGAAAACATGTGCACTTGTCTGCATAGAAAGGTGCATGCCTTGGTTCTCTCTATAACCTGCACCCAAAACATAAAGGCACCTATGTTTGACAATGTCTAGGTGAAAAGTAAACCAGCTTCACCTGCAGTAAAAGCTGACCTTCTGAACTACAATATAAAATAAAACCAAACCTAAGCATGCAAATCTCTTGAGACTAAAAAAAAAAA
>VWZU01005103.1:354132-368722 GCA_013397095.1 Sterrhoptilus dennistouni | reverse complement strand
AAAAATAAACAAAAATAGTTAGAAAAAAAAAAAAAAAAAAAAAAAAAAAAAAAGAATAGAGACAAACAGATAGTGTGATGGATTAACTGAATCCATAATGAGTGCATGTGTTGCATTTTAAAGTAGATTGACTTGACTTTTGTTTTTCAGGACAATGTAATTTGAGCACATGTAATTAAATATGCAACTATGTAGTTTGATTCCTGTTAGATTTCATCTACATGAATAGCTGGTTGCTAACTCTCAGCAAACATAGCAGCCTTTCTGCTACTTATAATTTTATTGAGGACAGAACAGGAAGAAAAGGGAGAAAAGGTAAAAAGAATATAGTAATTAAATTTAAAAAAAAATTGACCACAGTTATATGTTCTTAAAATTACATCTCAGAGGATTTGCTTGGTTTTTTAATCATTATTTTTTTAAGACCTAAACAGAAAAAGAATATACAAAGATGCAAGAACAGGCAACTATTTTGCAAAATAAGAATGATTAAGAAAGCTCTTAAAGAAATAATCTGACAAATACTGTTATATTCAAATACTGCCTCTGGTTCAACTTGACTTTGAGTAACATTTTGCTGGAGGCTAGGACAGAATACCACAGATGTGCTTTTCACAATCTGCTGATAAGCATCAGTTGAAACAGTTTAATAGTTTAGGTAAATTTTACATATGGTAGAACTGTGCTTATGTTAAGGAACATGTTGATGCCTTATTAGAGTGGATGAGCATAGGATTTCTTAAATTGTATCTGAAAATTATCTGTTTAATTTTTGCTAGGGACCTTTTTAATACAAATATTTTCTTACAATAACATTTTTGCTTAACTGTCTTGATTCAAATGACCTGTATTTCTGCTCTATGTTTAGAGCAAACAACTCACTGTAGTAGGCTAAACTGAGAATTATGGGATAGTTCCTATGAGTAAAGTGAATGAAGAGAGGCATACTATTACTCTAAAGGTTTTTTTATTTGTTTTGGAAGGAAAGGATAGTTTTTGTCCTTTTAATGAGAAAAATGTTTCCTCAAAAAAGCAAAACTTAAAAAAATCGTCATTCACTAGTTTTAATGAAAATCTGCTAGCAGTCTCTTCCCTTGTACCCAACTTCTCCATGACTCTTCCATGATCTTAGAAGAAAGGTGTCCTCGTAACTTAAACTTACCCTAAAAAGTCTCACTACCCACGGCAAAAGTCATGTGTGTTTAATGTGAAGATCCCTGTGTACTATCAGTTGAGTGGAAATGGTTCTTATTCCTACACCTTTTTGTGTGTGTGTGTATGAAGGGAAAAATGGGAAAGCAGAGGACTCTCAAATCTGAATACACCCATAAAAACTGACCGAATGATTGACACTTCCGAACAGAAATGTCAAGCGCTTGAGGATGTGAAAGACCAGATATGCTTCCAGGGTGGTGAAATGGACTTATCCAGGGACTGCCTTGAGGCAAAAGAAATGCCTGCAGGGGAAATTAAAAAACAAACTAGAAAAGATGCACAATAGCATAGATAAATAGGAATGCCAGCAACCAATGCATAACAAAAAGATTTGCATTACTTAGAGCAAGAGAACAGACAATAGCTTTGAAGAGGTGACCTTGTAGATCCTCACTTGTGATTGTCCTGCCCCACTGCAGCACTGGTGCGGCCTCACCTCGAGTCCTGTGTGCAGGTTTGGGCACCACAATGTAAGAAAGATATAAAGCTATTACAGATAGTCCAAAGGTAGGTTACAAAGATGGTGAAAGGCCTTGAGGGGAAGCCATATGAGGAATGGCTGAGGTTGCTTGGTCTGTTCAGCCTGGAGGAGACTGAAGGGAGACCTCATGGCAGTTTCATCTTGAGTGGAAGAGGAGTGGCAGACACTGATCTCTTCCCTTGCTGACTGGTGACAAGACCGGAGGGAATGGCCTGGCCTGAAGCTGTTCCAGGGGAGATTTATGTTGGATATTAGGAAAAGATTTTTCACCCAGAGGGTGTTTGGGGACTGGAACAGGCTCCCCAGGGAAGTGGTCACAGCAGCAAGCCTGACAGAGTTCAAGAAGATTTTGGACAATAGTGTCAGGCACATGGTGTGACTCTTGGGGCTATTCTGTGCAGGGCCAGGAGCTGGACTTCCATGATCCTCATGTGATCCTTCCAACTCAGAATATTCTGATTCTATGACTCGTACTGAGAGATTCACGTATACAGGCATCTGTAAACAGCAAGCCTGCTGGAGTATGAATATCTGCAGTGGTAGAACTGAATGCAATCTCTGCTGAATGATTGACAATATCTCTGCACACCATACTGTTTAGATTCCAGACATCTCTGAAGATCTAATTAGTAGTAAACTGGCTGGAATCCAGATTTTGAGAGCTTTGACATGGCTAAAGCTCTCTACAAAACAAAATTCAAGTAATGAGAACTGGTTCAAATATGGATTGAAAGTAAGTTTTGCCCAACAGACAATAAGGTGCTAAAAATATTATGTCTTCCACATTTGCAGAAGATTCCATATTCTTTATGATTCTCCCAGTTTCCTAGGGAACACATTCATTTTATCACCACCAGTCATAAGCATAGGAGAAAAAGTGAAGTGTCTGACTTACCTCATTAAAAACAATCTACCAGATATCAATAAAAGCTGATTGGCCAGACACAATCGCTCATCTTAGACTATAAAGACCAAATAAGAAAAAAACAAATAAGTAGGTAATGTAAATACACTTTAGCAGGAGACTCAGGTCTGTCCTGTAAAATCACAAGAACAAATGTGATTTCCCATCCACACATCTAATAACAACTAATCTTTGAACAAAGGATTAATTATAATGGCAATTAGTACACAGAAGCAGATATGAGTCCTTAAACCATTTGTTAAAATTTCATAGAATTAAAACATGAATGAAGGTAGGAAAAAAAAAAAACACTCCAGGCCTTCTGGTCCAACCTCTTGTTTTATACAGTCCCATGTCCCCTCCAGAGCACTGCCACTGAAACATGAATTGAGACAGATGAGTTCTTACTAAGAACAACTTTTCGGGGCTAACAGTGTAACTAACCACATCAGTTTAGGCATTCTAATCCTGTTTTGCCAAAAAAAAAAAATGGTATAATTAATATCTTTGCATGTTGAAGAAAAAGTGAGATCCTAAGTCACCTCAAGACAAATAGTTTGCTTTGCTTCAAGACCACTGAAGAAGGCAGATGCCTTCATCTCCCAAACTGGATGAAAAGCATTTTGAATTATCTCTAGACTGCACACCTCTTTTCAAGGGTGATGCCTTGTATTTTGCACAAACCTTTGCCTTTTATTTTATTTAGTGGTGCCATTGACCTATCATCTATATCTGTTCACAGAATGCTTGAGATGTACAACCACTGACAACAGGAACTAACAAGTGGAAATAAACTGTACTACACACAGGCATGGCTAGAGTGCTAACCAAGTAGATTGCTTAATGAGCTCCTGGCAGTCTTCTATGGGTTTTAATAAGGAAGAAGTCCAAATCTCATTCACTGTAATTTGACATAAACACATTAGATAGAATATGCCGAAACTGGTCCTGAAAATAAGATGTAGGGCCATGTGTCACTTAGATCATGTCACCACTACAAATTTACCTTCAGTTTTAACCTGGCTCGTAGCCCAGCTTTACATATGATTTGAAAAAGAAATCTTAGGTCTTATATTTCCATGCTTTGAAACATGTACTCATTTACACTAAGAGAATTCAGATGTCTTGTTCTTGTTTGATAGTTTTTGTTCTTTAAAGGAAGATTACTTTGTAGTGGGGATAATTTAAAAGCAATTTGTATTGATCAAAAATTTTGATAATCCTCTTGCTTCATCCAGCAATTCTGAATACTTGTTTCTCAGCTACCTCCCACATAGTGGAAGCTTTTGTTCAACGTGCAACTCTTCCATTTGACGTTTTCTTCAGCAGCTTGTTTCTATGATATCAAACTTTGGCTGTTTAGTCAAAGAGGTCTAAAATATGCTATTTCAATTGGAATTAATAAAGAATGAAGAATGATCTCTGATTCTGATTGTCTCTTGTATGATGGCTTAGGGAGAAATATTTAAACTCTCTGGTTAGCACAGATGTCCCCCAGAAATGTTGTAACAAAATGTTCAGGAACTTCTAAATAAAAATGATTGGTATTTCAGCTTTAGGAGCTAAAGCTAAAGGATGTGAGGGAGAGACAAGGGAGAACCTTGAGATAAAGATGCGTAAGGACAGGACCAAACTGCAGAACGGAGAGTGATAGAACTGGCTGAGGTCAGCCAGTTGACAGTATGAAATTCTCTTATAAATCTATATGTCCTTTCATATGTTGCCAACTTTGCCAAAAAGATAGACAATGGCACTGATGCAAAATAACTACCTTTATGAATTATGTCTCTAACATTATTCTTATGAATAAAATCTCATCAGAAGTATAGTCATGTCTGATGTCAACGAAATTCTTGTTTTTGTAAACACTAAATTTTATTGGTGCAGTTCTAAGCCTGAGATCACAATCTACTTTTGTGAGGTTTCTTTCTCACTTTTTCTACTTGTGAAATGAGACAAGCATAAGGGAGAAAAAGCTTCATCATATAACAGTGACATTCTAAGGGCAAAGCATCATGAAAACAAGGAGAGACATGGTCATTCAGAGCTGATACTAGATAAACAGAGGAGAGGCTGGAAATGGTCACACTTCAAGTATCATCAGAGTAAGGCAAAGAAGCATGGAATGTTTGGAGACCTGAATTGGTATTTCAGCTTTAGGAGCTAAAGCTGAAGGATGCGAGGGAGAGACAAGGGAGAACCCTGAGAACTCATTTTTATTCTGTTAGGTAGTCTCTGCACTTCCGCAGATCAGCAGCAGTGTGCTGAGATTCCCACCTGTACTATTGTACAGAGAAAAGCCAATACTGGGTCCAACAGGATCCATCCAACTTTATATGTAGCAGTTTAAAAAAAATGTTTAGAGAAGGGTATAAAACCAGGTCAAACACTGTAAATTTTCTTCTCAATATATTATCCCAGCTTTTAAAAAATACAATGAATTTTCTGAGATACAGATAATTATGCCTTCAGTAAGCAATCTCTTCCCACTTAGTTTTGGGGTTGACAAACTCAGCACAGCACTGGGTTCTGCAACACTTTAAATTTTATTAACCTAGCATCACAAAGTTCCTTAGCATAGGAGTCCAGGTGTTTGGAGCAGTGGAACAAGGCACTGATGTCAGTGGCTGGGACAGGGAAAGGGCTAATGGCCAGGGCTCTGAAAGGTCTCCTGAGCCCAGGAGAAGGTTCCTGTTGGGATGTCTCAAGGGCAGACAACTGAAATATACCCTGAGCCCAGCATACCAATACCAATGCCAATAAGAGGGGGATAGGAGGGGCACAACCCACCTGGGATTCTGACAGAAGCAAAAGGCAGATGATTTTTTTTTTTTTTTTTTTTTTTTTTTTTTTGCTTCTGCTGAAGAAAATCCTCACCTACAGAAATTTCACAGGGAAAATCTACAGTGATAATATGAATGGCATTAGTCTTCAACAACATCTAAGAAGTTGTGTAGGTAGCTTTGATCTTACTGTACCAAAAGCTGTTAACCTGCCAGGTTTGCAGCTAAATTTTGTTCTGTGAAGTGCTTTAATTTAACATTTCGTTTCTTTAAGTCAGAGCACTGAAGAGTAGATAGCAAAATAACCAAAAGGATATAAGCATATCTCATTCCATTTTTAAACTTCAGATCACTTCAGTTGCATGGTGTCACTCACAGGGCAAAGATGCACTACTGTTGCACCAATACTTGCCTTGACGAAAAATCAAGAAAATACTGCAAGTTGACTGTCTTCTTGGGTTGAGTTTATGAGCTCATGAGTGAAAAATAGTCACTGCATTATTTTCAATCATTTTCTGACTTCATACACAACAGCAGTATGTAATTTGAATAAACAGCAACAAAACGTGCCTCAAAATTGATTCCTAAATCTCTTTTCCCTCACTAGCAAATATTTATTTTTTCAGACAGGTGCCTGCAGGACTGTGAAGCTGGAGCCTCCTACATCAAAATTGCAACTCATTCCCAAATTGTCAGAGTCTCTTTCCTGATGAGAGTTTTTTGATGCTTCATGTCACTCCTGTAAAGATCTTCCTCAGAGCCACGGTGCAGTAACAGTGCTGAGCATCTCATATTGCTGCAATCACATGGAACAACTCTGTGCTAAATTCTCCTCTCATGAAACTGCAGAAGAAAGTGCAAATGTCAGTGTCTTGCATGTAAGAGCTGCTCTCCAGGGATTCCTCCCACCTTCTCACCATGTAGCCTGAGACACTGTCAGCACTTCTAGACTGCTGAGATTACAAACGTAAGTAGCAAAAAACTATTTCACTTTTGCTGAGATACCATGTGTTATTGTACTACGTGGAAAATCCCTGGTAAAATATAAAACTGGGAAGCAAGTGTTGCTATTAGCAAATGAGAACCTCAATAAACTCTTCAAATTAAACAAATCTCCAGGTATTTCTGAAAGTCTCCTGTCACTATTTTGCTTAATGCAAGCGCCTTTACATGTTTTTACTATATTGTCAAAATTTCTATGAAAAGAGTTATTACTTAATCCATACTTCTGCATAAAATTAGACTAAATTCTGTGGCCCTTCTAATGTTAAATGAGAACATTTCACCTTTTTTTCCACAGTTTTTATTATCTTTCTTTTTATTTCCTTATTTTTATTTCCCTGTTGTTCCTTTATAACACTAAAAATTCCTTACTACACAATGAAATGGATAAGTTTCAACCACTGAGGAGGCAAAGGCACTGACACATGCCTCAAGTTTTAGATTTTTGAAGAAAAGATAGGGAGTTTCTTTGAACTGTACAGACAATCAGGGCATAGTTAATTTAACGCTTTTTGTACAATTAAACACAAAAATCATAGTTCTACAAAATCTTCACACAAGTATTTACAAAGACTATCATAGGATTAAACTTGATTGAAATATGATACCATATTAGATTATTTTGCTTTATAAGACCCTAGCTGTGAGCATGTAATACGTTCAATCTACACTGCTAAATCAGTTTATCTTCAAATTACATTAAATCTTTTCAGATCTCAGGAGATTTTTGTTATTTGTGATAAGCCTTTAAAGGTTTTCTATTCAAAATACTTTAGGCAAAATCTTTATACTTTCTAGTGTGAGGTTTTCTTTTAGTTTTCTGCCTTGATCATTCACTATGCAGAAGAGGGAGAGCACGAGAGATCAATCCCATTAAAAGTGCATAACAGAAGAAATTTATTCTTGTTCTCCTCAAAGATTAAGGTAAGTCCAAAACTGGTCATGAACCTGCATTTTACACAGATCCAAACATTTTGTAAATGTTTTGACTGGAAAACCATGTATACAGAAAGAAAACCACTTCTCCTGATTATCTCCCTGTTTTTCACATTTGATATTCACACAGAATGCTTCTGTGTCCTTATGAGCTTTGGAAGAGGGAGTCATTATTGCATTAAACAGTCTGGGACAGCTGATGTAAAGAGGTATCACGTAGGCTGGAGGAAACAAAAACTGGGGAATCCCTGAGAAGGAATCAAGAGAAATGGTGACCAAAATGAGCATTTAAGCATCAGCTCTGCAAAAGTATTCTCAAGTTACTTGGATGGGGCAAGATGGCTTTTGAAGGCCCCTCTGGAGGATGGAGCTGTTGTTAAAACATAAGATATTGAAACTTGCCCTGGATTTGTCTTTGTTTTCAAATGAGAAAAGACTGTATGATGAGAAAAAGGCCAGAGGAGACTGAGGAAAAAGAACCAGAGGGCAGTAAAAGGACATAACGGAAGTCAAAAGTGGAAGGGATAAAAGTAATAATGAGGAAGGTCAAGAAACCAGAAGATGTAAGATTCCATGAAAGGGGAAAGGTAGGGAATGTCAAGTGCAAAACATGTCAATACTGAGGAAATTAAAAAATAAAAGTGGAAAGAAGGAGGAAAGGTCAAAGAAAGTCAAGAAAAGATGTTGGTGCCATCATTTGTTCTCTTTCAAAAAGGTCTGCCTGTCCCCATTTCACTGTCTCAAAGTGGCTGCCGTTATGACACTGACAAAGTCTACTTCACATTCTCTTCTTAGCAATATCTCCTGTGGTAGTGCATTGCATATATGGCTGTGCTGTACTAAACCTGCAATATTGCAGAGTTACTTAAATAGTTTCTAAAAAAGTTTCTAATTGTTTTCTCCTTCCCCCTATGCTGTAAAGCATGGATTTTGATTAGATCTACAGATCTATTGTATATCCTTCCCTCATGTTGTCACTATCCCTAACTGCTCAAAGCCTCTGAATCTGGTCTTCAAACACCACCTCGTGCCTTGGAATTACAAATATATGTTAGGAGTGACAAATGGCAGTTAAAAAAAAAGACGAGCAAGCATTTTAGGATGCTTGAATTCAATCTTTGCTCATCCACTGGTACATATCTTGGATGGGTAATGCATTTCCTGTCATTTATTACTAGACTCTGTTGAAATGATAAGCAGCATTTGGAATATATGATTTTGTAATTCAGTCTAAGGCTTCAGTCTAAGGCACTAAATCCAGACACAGTGATGCGAGAATTGAATGCCATAGCAACAGCTTTATGTATCTGCAATTTTTCATCATCTGCTCTCCTGGTGCTTTTACAAAATCAACAACATCATTTTGGTGGTCACTTTGCCTGCTTCATCTCTGCAAACTGGAAGATAAATCCCAGTGCCTGCTCTTTTATTACTGGGTGTTTTTAGCCAACTGTTGATTTAATCCTAATTACTTATAAGTACTGTCAGATAAATTAAAGATTTCCAGGTTTACTTCATTAGGCCTTTTTAATCAATTTTATTAAGGCAGTAACTTACCAAAGCAACATGCTTAATTGGCCAAATAAGTTATACAGAGAGTTAAGAATAATGCCACTGTTAAACTGGAGGTCTGGGTAAAATAAACCTACACCGATGATGAACTACACACTGTGAAAGACCTTGGACCAGTTATCTATGCCTAAAGCTTCATATTTAGATACAAATTTTAACTTTCATATTTTCCTATCAAGACTTTTTGATGAGCATAAATGACTTACCAAAAGCATCACTAGAATATGAGTAGCTGTTTCACCTTTTGTTCTCTACCTTAATATTTAGTCTCAGAATAATCCTTTTTTCCAAGACTATATTCTTTCATGCTACAGGCCAAATGTGGTGCCAGCCTGTAACAGAGAGCTGTGAGTCTCAGAGCTACTGTCAGAGAAATGGAAGTGCAATAGATCACTTCTACATTTTTCATTTAGTACAATAGGTTCTTTAAGTTTGCTATCAGCCTCACTTTCTAATTTGACTTCTGCATTCACAATGAAAAAATCTGGGCAGTGTTAACTGTCCTTTCTTGTCCTAATTTGGCTGTATTTACACTATGCTCTGTATTTCAAGGGCTTTTGATAGCATGAATTAAAATGATCTTGTGCAGTTTTTGAATTAAGTCAGCAAGCACTTCTCAAAGCATGGAGCAAGGAAGACTCTGTGTAAAACCAGCTTGTCTCTGCCTTCCACTGCATGTTTTCTGTTTTGTGGGATGGTGCAGGGGCTTAGAGACTAACTTTCCATGGAATCATTTTGTCTTTGCCTGAACTTTTTAGCTTAAAATGAATGCTGCTTGAGTTCCACTGTTCTTTCTTCTGGCACAAACTACCTTTGGGGCAGTACTGCAGTAATTTTATGCCTATGTTAACAAACTAGGTTATTGCCACTATTGGCACAAAAGAGAGATTTGACAGGAAAAAGAAAAAAAAAAAGAAAAACCCCTCACTAATCTGAACATTTCCAGTCATTTTCATGTGCTTTACCAAAATCTTATCAAATTCTATTAAAATAGAGGAAAGTACTGAGAGTTTCCAAATTACTCGTCTTTCATATGAAGTTTACAAATACACTATACTCCGTAAATCTACAAACACTCTGACAGCAAACTCTCATAAGTCCTGTAAGTTTTCAGGTTCCTGGAACTCTCAAATATCATACTGTCCAGCACAAGAAGCCAGTTAAAAAAACCTAATACCTACAAGCAAAAATAATGTCATGTAATGCTTCTGTACACTTTTTAACGCCTCCATCAAACAGCAAAAATCAGCAGAAGTCTTGCAGATCACTTTATCATTGAGCAAGAATGAAGAATGCATGCAGAGATCATCTCCCCAGTGTAGTTTGCCTTTCTGCACACAAATACTCACAACTCTGACAGGCTCTAGAAAAATACTCCCTCCTTCTTGTGAGTATCTGCTTTGGCTCAGGGATCTCTCTGTCTCAAGAATAGAGAATAGTATATTAAAAAAGGTGGAGGAGACTAAACTTCAGATTGTTATACAGATATATATTCAAGTGACACAGTCTTTACTTAAAACCTGGAATAGAAGCAGACGTGCAGTAAATACTTCCAATACTGAATATTTGTGTGCTAAGAAAAATTCTGTTTCTTTTGACAATACTGCCAAGCAACAGCTAGAATTTATTTTGGGATCTTGTTTCAGCTCTGTCAGAATAAACAAAGTTTTATACAAGTCCTAGTTCACCAGATCGCATAAAAAACCAAAAAAAACCCCAAAACCACCCAGTAGCAGTAATTCAGAAAAACAGCCAAAAAACCAAACAACTGTGGTCATTTAACTTCTGTAAAGATAGCCAAATAAATACAAAGCTAATCTTTCTGAGGAATAAGAGCTAAATATTCTCCTGAATGTAGTAGTTTTGCTGTAGAAAAGAAATGATTAACTAGATTAAGAAGTAGTATTTGAAATAAGCAAGGAAGGAAAAGAAGCTTTCTTGCCTCTGGTATTGCACAGTACCCTCTCTGGGCACTGTATGCCATCCATGCCAACTGTGATTTTTCTCCTTGGTTTATTAAGCTACTTCTGAAAAGTTGAATATTTGCTTTTGGAAAACAATAAGCTGACTCAAATAACAAGGTTTTCAAAGTATTATCGTGTATATATATAAAGTATATATATGCACTTAGATTTATATAAAGTATATATCAAAAGAGTGCTGAGTGCTATCCAATGCTTTGAAAATTATTTTTTGATTATTTAAGCCCTTTTTCACTGTGGATTTTTTAGTGTCATCTACCTGTAGCATAGGACCTTTATTCACGGAATTAGAGTTATAACACTGCCATTTCTGTCTATTACTAATTGATGTAGAGAAGCAGAGAGCCTAAGTTAATTTCTCCTTTGTTGTTGTTGTTGTTGTTAATTTATTCCTGTGGTTTGTTTTAAATGGATTTTTCTCTTGGGCTTCTTGCTTCTGCAAGCAGTAAATCAGGCAGTGGAGAGAAAGAACGCTTGTAAGGATCACAGTACTTCTTGGGCTCGAACTACTCCATCTACTCCATTGTATCAGGGCAAAAGGTAAACTACATGGTAATGAGTCCACTGCTTAGGAAGCATCTCATGCTTTTCCACAAAAATGTTGTTTTAATATACGTGATGTTATTTTTCCTACTGTGACTAAGTGATTGGACCAATGCAATTCTCTTCCTCCTGAAAAGCAGTACACAAAATTTTGCTCTTAATCCAGAAGTCAGACATCCGTGGGTGTATACAACTGCAGGATAATTGCCTTCACGTTCATATGATGTTATACAAGTTCCTCCACCGAAAAGAAACCCAGAAAAACACTTCCAGTTTTCACCTAGTTATATGGTAGAGATATAATATGTTAAAACTGGAAAATTCCACATTAGCTCTTGGTATCAAATGTAAGCTGTATTAAAATGTAGGTCATAATGCAGAGACCTTTTCCTGTGCTTCTTAAAAGCAAACAAAAACACTTTGGGAGAAAGAAATTCCAAGAGATAAAATATGCAAGCATGTCAACCATCTTTACCATGAGGTAAAGAAAAATTCCATTCTGTATATTTGCATGTGTAATTATTGATCTACTTTCCAGTGAACTTTGTCTTTTTTTTCTGTGTATTTTTATTGCAGTAAAGAGGAGAAGCTACATCTAGTTGCTACAGTTCCTGTAGTGCCCAACCTCTCTTGTAATCATGCTAAAAGCTAAATCTGGAGGACAGAAACAAAAACTCCAAGGAAAAGGTGTTCAAAATTCCCTAAGGACTTCTAATTAATCTGCTGGATCAGGAAGCACAAATAATGTACAAAATCATCTGGCATCCCTAGTCACAGGTTATCAGTAACACAGTACTTCCAGTCTAATTAAGGGAATAGAGAAAGCAGCCTGCGCTGTACATTTCTCTCTTTAACACGGATTTTTCATATTGCTACCAGGGACAGAGTTCACTCCTTTTAAAATAATAGGATGTAAATGGTAGATAATGCTACAAATTGGGTTAAACACGTAATGATCACAGATGTAGCGACAATAGTTTGAAAATGCAAAAGCAAATAGATTAAAATATTACCTCTGGCTGCAATTTAACATTTACTACTATAATATTAGAACTATATATCTGTCATGTGTAAATGGGGCACAAAGGCAGGCCCATTTACAGGAAAAATAATACTAAAATAATGGCCATACTGGGACATGTTAAAAACATCTCCACATCTACTTTTCTAATTGTATTTTAGGCTAAAACTATCTACATTCATTTGAAAGCCATAATTACATTATAATTAGATATTGATCATTACACATAATGTTTTCATGCACAGGTGCCTTTTTTTTTTTTTCCTTTGGTTAAAATTTCACTCTGGGAAACTCTTAAAGTCAAATTTATCTTTATCTTTTTTATTACTACTTTCCCTTAATGACATGACATCTCAATGCAGGAGATTAGAAAGCAGACAAGATGGAAAAAGAGTCACAAATATGAGTCCATAACACCAAACTATCAGTGACTTCACAATTTCAGATTCCAAAATATTTTGGCACCTTTTGAAAAAGCTTGTCAGAGACATGGTACCAGACTGGATATGCATTTAAGCACCTATTTGCTTGTGACTTCATGACATGGCTTCCATAGACCTAGTCATGAACTAAAACAGTTCAGTGGGAGGCAGCAGGTAAAAAGAAGGAAAAAAAAGACCATGAAAAATGAAGGGATAAAGCTATAGGGAAAAGATTGAGCATAGAGAAAGGAGATCACAGAAGTCAATAAGTCAGTCAGTTCAGGGTGGAGAAAATTGTGTCAAAGCTGTGAAAAAACTAATCAAATGCATAAAGTAGCAACAGAACATTTCTGATGATCTAGTTGTTGCACATCACTCATGCTGTTTGCTCTCAGTAAATTGAAAGCTCAATTATTATAATATATGCATTTTAGCATCTCAGTATGATTCTCGCTATTTAATCTAAAAAACTGGCTTTGAATGAATGGCAGTCTCATTAATATGTTACAATCAACTGGAAAGAGGTGATTTTGAGAAATACGCTTATAATTTAACAAGAGATTGTATAAAGGAAATATTAAATAGCATGAGGGCTAGCATCCATTTTCATTCAGATTAAAAAAAATTCATGTGACTTACACATCAATAACAAAGAAAAGAACCTACACAGATGGAGTGATGTAAAAACCCACAGGTAATTCAATGTTTACCTACCAGTGATGGACAGTTAATAAGTCAGTACTATTTCAGTAAATTATCACAGAAAAATACAGATTATCCCATGCATGCTAGCTTACTTCAGATATCCCTACTTCATTTCCTTCTGTAATGAGAAGTCTGGTTTGGGGCTCTTTCCTTAAAGGCTCTTTAGACACGAATATTATGGTTCTTAGCTTCTATTAGCTGATCATACACTCTTGCAGAGCAAGTTTTCGTTAGCTCCTATACACATGACACCCTAAAAGCCATTCCTAAACTCCCCTGGAGCTATATTAGTAAAAAACAGTGTGCCAGAAATTTGCATTTGGGCTGTGGTATAATAAAACTATTCTGCACCTCTGATCCATCAATAATGCCTCATTTTGGGCTCTCTCATTCTACCCTTGGGGTATCTGAATACAGCTTCAGAACAACTGATTTATGTACTCATACTTGACACTATGTTACTTAAAAAACTGTCTTGCAAATTGATTTAGCATATCTTTTAAGCAGTAAAACTGAAGTTCTCTGAAGAGTTACAAAGCTTGAGCTTTGAAATTTATTAGTAGATCTGAAAAAATGAAGTCACTGCCATACAAGAGAAATTTTTTAGATGTCTTGATGTCTTCTGCTTCAGTTCTCTCCTGAGAATCAGGCATTGTTAAAATCAGGCATTGACATTTCTCATTTTATGCTTCACTTCAGATTGAAATAGTTAATGTTAGACTTTATGACCACAAACTTCAGTAGCTTTTTATTGCTGCTCTGTGTCTTCTTGGCTTCAAAATTCTCCCGAGCTTTAATTAGGGTTGCTATATCCCTTAGGTTTTCAACCTCTTCTAAAAAGCAGCAGGTTTTCCCACCGAACACTGCCTCAGGATTTGTCTGACTATTTAAGAACTATTCACTTAATAAACTCTTCAATACAAAACATGCTATAAAAAGCAAAATCTGCATGAAGGAGATGCAGCTACTCATCTTTCCGCAACAGCACTGAGACTCTCAGGGGAAAAAAAAAAAAAAAAAAAAA
>VWZU01005103.1:338827-354106 GCA_013397095.1 Sterrhoptilus dennistouni | reverse complement strand
AAAAAAAAAAAAAAAAAACCACAAAAAAAACCCCAACAAACAACTTCCCTTTTCAGTCAAAAGAATAGAAAGTGGTTGAGTTATGTAAGGACACAGATGAAGCACTGTTCTTTAGGTTTTTTTTAAATTGAAAACAAAGAAAATATGAAAGTTACAAAGGGGAATATTCATGACCACAATTCCCTAACTCATGAAAGAATTTGTCATAAGCTGTTTGAAAGCAGTGGAAAAAGGAACAGACTAATCTTACGCCATGGAAATTTAAACACAATAAAACAGACGTAGCAGAATTTTTGGCTTCAGGTAGAAGGAACAGTTGTATCAGGAAAAAAAAATACCTTGCATGGAATAAATAGACAGCTGAAAATATCACTGCAGAGGAAGACTTCTGAAAATATGTAAGACAATTGTGCAGGTTCTCACAGGTGCATCTGTACCTGTGAGTAGTAAATGTGGGCAAAAAGGAAGACTTTCAGATGATAACTTAAATTCCAACAGCACTCCTGAAAAATCTCCAGAACTTATCACAAGTTTTCAGCCACTAAGGCTTACGAAGCAAGCTAAACTGGGGAAACGTTCAGTAGCAATAGGAGCAAGTATTAGAAATTATATAAACTGAAACACAGGAGGAAGGAGAGTCAGCAAGAGGATCAGAGGGCTGCAGCATCTCTTCTATGAAGACAGGCTAAGAGAGCTGGAGTTGTACAGACTGGACAAGAAAGGGCTCTGCAGAGACCTCATAGCAGCTCTTCAGTACCTGAAGGGAACCTACAGGAAAGCTGGAGAAGGACTTTTTATAAGGGCATGTAGTCACAGGACAAGGCAGAATGAGTTTGAAAGAAGATAGTTCTATATTAGATATTAAGAAGAAATTATTTGCTCTAAGGGTGGCGAGGCAGTGGAGTAGGTTGCCCAGAGAAGCTGTGCATGGCCCATCCCTGGAAGAGTTCAAGATGTGGTCAGATGGACCTCTGTGCAACCTAGACTAGTGGAAGGTGTTTCCCCCAAGGGAGGCTGGAACTGGATGATTTTTAAGGTACCTTCCAATCCAAATCATTCCATGATTCTGTGACTTCTCAGCAATAACAACACCAGAAACAAACAAACAAACACATAACAACAACGACAACAATAAAAATAATTTGGCAAATGAAAAACGGAAGAACCAACCCAGAATCTTAAAAAATAAAAGATCTGAAAGACAATGAGATCAGAATTTCTGACACTTTACACCTCTGCTTACAGAGCAGAAAGTATCCTGACACAGTAGCTATAATAAAAAAATTTCAGACACTGTAAGACTGAAGGCAGAGAAGTATGCCAAGCAACGCAGAGCCCAATTAAGGAGAATATGACACGACAAATTTTAAGAAACACTACTTTTGTTTTTTTTTTTCTCCAAAGTTATTCCCAGCTTTGGCCAGCAAGAGGAAAGGATAAACAAAAATCCCAATATTTGTTCTGTATGTAGAAGCATGTACAGATATGATGAAAAGAGCAACATGAGTCTCAATAGCTCTCTCTGGAAACCTTAAGACCTATCAATTCTTATAAACTTGTTAAGGATTTGTCCTTAAAATATCTGTTTGGTCCATGAAAGAATAGTGCTGATATCTTCAGAAAAATGTGCCCACTCCATTTTGAAGTGAGGGATGAAATTACAAATCTAATTAAAATTACTATTAAATTTTACTATTTAGGATGTACATATTTACTAATTATGTATCCTAATGCCTATTAAGGTTGATAATAGTACGGTTGATTTTGCCTTAGTCTCCAGAATATTAAAAAAATATACAGATGCAAGTAACTCTTCCATATGTTATTTGTAACAACAATGAAAGGAAACATATCTACTAGAATAAGAATATAGCAGTTTAAAATTCATAATTATTTTCAGAAAAAAAATTGAAAACTATCAGATCCAAGGTAAATAAATTAAATAAAGGTGGGATTTTTTTAATGTGTCACCTAATCTCCAGCATTCGTCATGTTCAGTCTATTCCTGCAACTTTTCAGTCTACAATGCTTTTATTGAAGCAGCTAGCACTGCTTCATGTTTTTCATTTTTTTATCTTATAATTTATTAATATCATCTTTTGAATCATGCTAAATTAAGATACATTAAAAAAACTGATTTTAAAATGCATGGGGGATAGTAAAGCAATATCATTGAGGAGATGCAAAAGAGGCTGCCATGCTAAGAGTGCTACAACTGGCACTATTTTGATTATAAAAAACAAACAGGAATTTGAGAAAAAAATAAAAGATCTATGAGTCATGGGTCACAAAAAATCATGGTAAATTTAGAAATACACAATTTTCTGTTTCATACTACCCAAGATAAAACATTATATCCAATATAATTATATATAAAACCATCTTCTTTAGGCATCCACACTGTATATTTTGAACTCGCCTTGAATAGGTGCATTTTTGTCATTATGCAAAAGCTGCAGCAGTGAAATTTATATGCAAATGGTCTATTCTCTGTGACTTGAGGGGGAGTAAGGACAATTTCCCTTACACTGTATTAAATTTAGCAGAATTCCATTGAAAGGCTTCTGTTCAGTTCCACTATTTAATGGTGCTTTGTACTTGACCTAGAGGTGCTATTTATTTAATCATGTGGAAATCGCAAGTATTAAATGCCTAGCTGTCCCTTCACAGCCCAAAGTACCACCTAGCAGTGGAGAGATGTCTGTCATATCATAAAACTGCAGCAATGGATCAGCAGAAGAATCACACATTTACAGATTTCTTTCAATAAAGCCTGAGAATATGGATGTTACCAGGGGACAGATAACTCATCCTAATATTCTGCTGCAGCATTAACACTGCAGCAAAGGAATACAGGAGGAGTTATTTGTTCTTGCATTTAGCTAACTATTATCCCCTTATTTATGTAAATAAATTAATTTCCTCTGCAGGTGCTGAGAATGTCAGGTTCAGGGAAGGTAGAACTGCCTGGTACTAATGTTTAATTAGTCCTGTGGAGTATTTGAGCAGGTGTAGCTAATAACGTCTGAGCAGTATCTTTCGCAGAAAGCTTTTTACTGTATTTCCTGTGTGGGTAACTCCCATGAGCACAAACAGAAGGCTCTTGTAGGTACAGTGGCCAGAGTGGAACAAAATGTCAGGATTCCCCATTGGGGGAGGTTTGGTTGGTTTTAATTTGTTGCTGTTGGTTATTTTCCTTCTTATTTTCTGTTGTTGGGGTTATTTTCCCCCTCTAAGTCAGAGACAAAAAATTATGCACTGACCTAGAACTTTGTAGGCAACTGCTAGTGGAAAACATTCCTTGCAGTATAAAAGGACATATTTAGGAAAGGGTTAGTCACTAATTACATCTTCAAATAAAATAGTCTAAAAATCTGACTTCCTGTCTTGTTCTTTTGTGGAAAGCAAACAACCTGGTCTTTGGACAGGGTGTGCACCTCTGTAGTTATCTAGCTCAAAAATCTTCCACAAATAGTTTTTCTCATTAAAGCAAGATTTTTCACTTAGTATGCATGAACCTCTAGGCATGGTAAAGAGAATTTGCATAAACACTATAAAATTGTTATATTACGAATCTGGACATTCTAAGTGCATTTGAAATGTATGATTGTTATGTCAAAAATGAAACAATTTTATTATATAAGCCCTTGATGTATACATTTTCTGTATCAGGAATTGCATTACATTCTAGCATTAATGTCCCATAAAGTCATTACTGCCATAGGAATATCAACAAACTTTCGACACATTTAATGAAACATGCAGAATCAGATAATTAAAATGGACTTTTGGAGGAACTACAATAACAAATTCATGCTTATGTTTTCTTCTGCTTAAAATAATCAAAGTTGTGATTCAACTAAATTTCACCAGGAAAAAAAAAAACAAAACAGTAGGTGATTTACTTGATTTGAAGTTCACAACCTGTGACACTTTGCTCATTGCAAAGTGTGTCCATGGACATAATAATTCTCATTACAGAAGAAACAGTAGCTGCCACTTCTTTATGAGGTAAAAAAAATATTCTGACCTGAGAAAACATTGCCTATTTCAGAAAAGGAGTTGAGTACCTCTGAGCACCTGGATTGTTTACAACTTTATTTTGGAACTGTACTAAGTGCAGCTCCCAATTTTTGGAGGAAAAATTGTGCACAGGCAGGGAATAAACTATTGTGTGGCTCTGAGACTGAAATGTTAATGGTTAATAACTCACTTGGCCATTTACAAAAACAGCACGTGCTTTGCTGACAGTGTGCAAGGGAACAGTCCAGGTGCAGAAGGGGTGATCACTAGAGGATGACCATGAGAAAACAACTTTTATTAAGCAACAAACTGGGGTGAGAGCCAGGCACGGGAGGCTGATGATAAGAAGCAGACACTGTGGAGGTGGGATAGTACTTCTCATCCTGCCAACATCCTCCCTTACCCAACTGGCTCAGTTGTAAAATTCTTCCACCCAGGGGGAGATATTGGGACATTCACACACAGGCCTGGAGGTGTTCATCCCTCCTGATGGGGCATAATTGGCTCAACTCCACTGAGTTGATGTGAGGGAGAGTGTCATGTCTTAGAAGGGGTCATAAGGCCCCCAGACTCCTTTCTGAGGCCTTCCACCTCAGAGGACTGCATGTGATCCACAGTCCACATCCCCTGGATGTTCCCATGTTAACCTAAACACATATTAACACACTCAATTTTGTGTTTTGTGGGCTTCTCTCACCCACAATAGATCAAAACTGCAACCATCACTTCCACCAATGAATATCAAAATTGCAGCAATTAAGTCTTGTGCTTGGATCCACTGGTGGTGCTGTCTTTCTACTCTTATATTTTCTTTTTCTTTTTTTCTCTCTTTCTTCTCCTAACTTCTCCTCAAAGTATATTGTAAGCCACACTAAAAAATTCCAGTCAATGTCTTAGTAAGTACTTTGTTGTCTGAATAAATTAAAGTTGGCTAAATTTAAGCTTGCTTAGTTAACGTTTGTGAAGTCCCTCATTTTGTCTGCATGTTGTTTTAAAATTTGCCAAGTAATTTATTCTACATTAATATTGCAACATTTAAAAGTAAATCTTTGTTATTGAGGATTTCTGGGAATTTTGTTGTTTCTCCCATGCACCATCCAGAGTGAATCAAATGACCTTTCCGTAAAAGGGGACTGGGGCATAACAGCTCTCCACTGCATATCACACATTTGTGGGATCAGGACATAGATTGGGGCATACCTGACCTCTGGTATAGCCAATGGAAATCTCCTACCAGCCTAATTTCTTAGGTTTTGTTTGCTTGTTTTGGGGTTTTCTTTTGTATAGGTTAAATTTCTGCATTTCTGTAACAACATGATAAGCAGTAAAATAAGTCACAAATTTATTGTAAATGACTAATATTGTTTCCTTTACGTTCATCCTTTCATTAAGTTTATAATTATGTAAAGAATTTATGGGAAGACTTGAATCAGTCTCAGTTCAAATCACACTTAACATTAGCTCTGTAGATGTGTTGACAGATCATTCTCTGTAATCAGAAATTATGATGGTTGCAATAATGTTCCAGTTTTAGTTTAAATCTAAATTAGTAGACAATTACCTCTCTTGCATCCAAACTCTCCAACAGCACTGTTTGTTTCTGAACAAATACACAGAGAGAAGAAAAATACAGCGTGATATATAATTTCTGTACTTTCATGGAGTTGTAAAACAGAAACAAATGTTGGCAGTTTCTCATTTAATGAATTAGGGATGATAGAAAAATGCCAACCAACAAAACTGCAAAGTTTAAGATTTCAACTTTGCAATAATTCATTGCTTCAGCTTAAAAACATTAAACAGTATCTTCATGTTGTAAGAGGATTCTCACCATTTTCCTTATAATCCTTGGGCCTGTCAGGAATGACAAATACATGATCGGAGATAGCGAAGATAGAAAGAAAATATTTTATGCTTTTTTATTATTATTTTTGTCAAAAGTCAGTTTTGTTGTGTTGACTTATAAATTACAGTTCTTCAGATCCTCTTTAGATCAGTTGGTAATTGGGCTTTAATGATGTAGTTATTTTCACATTTCACAAGCCTCTTTTTACCACCTACATTTTCTGTAAATGAAGAGCACAAGCAGAACCTTAATTGTAGTTGTTTGATGAATATTTACCTCTCAGCTCAATAAATCATGATGGTTCACCTCTTCCAAAGTCAATAACTATTTAATATTCTATTAAGCTGATGGGCATAAAAGAATAGTAAACCAGGTTTCTGCTATAGCAACGCAATTAACGAAACCAGGGAACAATTCCCCTTTCGTTTGAAATGGCAATAAAACATCCGTTATTCAAGGAGTATGATTATTATAAAACTATGTGGAAATAAATGTACCCTGTAAACTTGGATTTAATTCAGTTTTCTGAGTGGAAAGTTTAAAAAAAATGGTAAAATTAAACTTTAGGAATTTAGCACCACAGTATTTCTGAAAAATGTTGTCCTCATCTGATGATAGCTCACCTAACTGGATAAAGTCTGTGAGGAGATAATTTAGAGCTTCCATTCATATATTAGTAGTGTTTAAACTGTCCTTTAAGGCATCTAAATTCTAGATATGCTAAGCTTTGGAATCCCTTAATTTATTACACTTGGATATTCCCACAGTGGAATAAGGCAGATTAACTCTATCCTACTTCTGTATAAAGAGACATGAAAATACAGGGAAGGAGTCAGTTCTTCAAAGAAGAATGATTTCAAACAAAATAATATACCACCGATTAAGAAAAAAATTAAAAACTAATAATTTGTTGCAAAATCTGAATTTAGCTGACACTACCTTAAGATTTGGCATGCTGCATAGTTCTCAATAATGGTTTGTTGTCAGGTTGGTTTTTTTTGTTTGTTTTTTTGGGAGGAAGTTGTTTATTTGTTTGTTGTTTTTTAAAGTGAAGCATTTAAAATAAATATTTAGACTTAATTTTCTTAAGTTGAAGTCATGACCTTGACTGGCTGCCACGCACCCATTCAGCTGCTCTTACTCGTTGTCCTCTACAGGACTTGGGAAAAAAAAATAACATGGGAGAACCCACGGGTTGAGACCAAAAAATCATGGAATCATGGAATATGCTGAGTTGGAAGGGACCCACAAGGATTATTGAGTCCAAATCCTGGCTCTGCACAGCAGCATTCTCAAGAGTCATACCAAGTGCCTTAGAGCATTTTCCAAATGCTTCTTGAACTTTGTTAGTCTTGGTTCTGCGACCACTTCTCTGGGGAGACTGTTCCAGTGCCCAACCATCCTCTGGGTGAAAAACCCTTTTCTAATATCCAGGTTAAACCTCCCCTGACACAAACTCAGGCCATTGTCTCAGATCCTTTCATTGGTCAACACAGAGAAGAGATCAGTGTCTGCCCCTGCTCTTCCCCTCATGAGGAAGTTGCAGACTCCTTCAGGCTGAACAGACCAAGTGACCTCAGATACTCCTCATGCAGCTTCCCTTCAAGGCCCTTTGACATCCTCATGGCCCTCCTTTGGATGCTAATGTCTTTCTTATACTGTAGCACCCAAGCCTGTCCCCAGCACTGGAAGTTAGGCTGCCCCAGCACAGAGCAGAGCAGGACAATCCCCTCCCTTGCCCAGCTGTGATACTGTGCCTGATGCCTCCCAGGACAGGGTTGTTCCTCCTGGCTGCCAGGGCACTGCTGGCTCAGATTCAATTTGCCATTGACCAGAACCCCCAGGTCACTTTCCATAGCATGGCTTTCCAGCCTCTCATTCCCCAGTCTGTCTGTACCTCCAGGGTTGTCCCATCCCAGGTGCAGAATCCAACACTTGTCTTTGTTCAAGTTCCTATGGCTGGTGATTGCCCAGCCTCGGATTTCTCAAGCTCTCTCTACAGGGAGTCAACAGCTGCTCCCAATTTTCTATGACCTGCAAACTTACTCAGAATCTCTTGAGTTCTGCATCCAAATAATTTATGAATATGTTGACAAGCACAGAGCTGAGGACAGTTCCATTAGTGGAACCCCACTACTGTCAGGTTGCCAACTGATGTCACCCCATTCCTTATAACCCTTTGTGCCTGAAAACCCGTGAGCCAGTTGCTCACTCATCATATGATGTGTTTATCCAGCTGTGTGCCTGGCATTGTGTCCAGAAGGACCCTCTGAGAGATGATGTCCAAAGCTAACCCAGCTGGGGTCTGTCCCAGGCCCAGGGCCACCCCTGCCGGGTCTCTGCTGCCCCGTCCCCGCTCCCGCTGTCCCCTCGGGGCTGGCAGGGCTGTTTGTGGCTGGGTTCCCCTGGCTCAGCCCTCCCTGTCCCAGCCTTTCCCCGGGGCTGAGGGGCTCAGCTGGGCCCTGTGCTGGGGCTGCTGCAGCCGCCGGCAGCGGGACAGCTCGGCCCAATGCACACAGACTTCATCTATTTGTGAAGTCAGAGAATATAAAGGTGTTACACGACCATATTTGCTTTTCAACTACATACACAGTAATTCAGTCATGTTCACTTTACCTCTAGCAGCAATAACATCACAGGTACGTACAGATGAGCTGAGTGTGAAACATGTAATTAGCACTTCGGGGAATAACCTGGGTGCATAACTCTAGTTGCACAGTACAATTGCAGGACAGACCTTCAGTTTTGTTATGCAAGTGCAAGAATTTTTTGTGGATTCAAAGACTAAATCTAAATTACTGCACATTGTGCAATAAAATGTAGATATGCTTCTAAACCATCTTTTAGAATATATTTCACACCTACACACACACAACCCCATGATGGGCTGTGAAACACATGAAGAGAGTAAAGCTGAAGCTGCTTCATGGCAGGAAAACAGACAGATACTTCTCCGGTATAGTTACCTCATATTTTCATCAGGATAAAAGCATTTCCAGTCCCATTGATTTAATTTATTAGAGGAGTATCCTGTATGGCCACTCTCGGATCACTTCTCTTTTAACAGCTATGGAATCTCTAAAGAAAAGTAAAAGTAAGTGTTGTAGCCAGTGCATTGAGTATCAGAACGCTCTTGCCAGTGCAGGTGTTATTGAAGTCATCAATAATTAAATGACAACAAAACCACTGATTCCTAAACCAGAAAAACAGAAAAGCTATAAATTTTTTAAAAGCTGAGTGGGTGGGTGTGAGGTGACTTAATGAAACCATTTTCATAGAATTAACATGAATTAATTAATTAAAAAAAATTAAATAAAACACCCCAAAACCACAGGTTTTCCTAAAGATTTACAGAGTGATAAAGGAGAGTGGAAGAGTAGCAGCTGCTCAGACCAAGCAATAAGGGCAAGGGGACAGAGCTGGAGCTCTGCAAATATGGAGACATTTACTCCAAATGGCCAGGGAAGAGACATCTGTGGATCTGACTGGGCTTCCCAGCAGGCAGTCTGTGGGTGCTCTGATGCAGGAGTAGTCAAAATGCAAACTGCAGGCAGGGATTACTGAAATAATTTGAATCCTATTTGAGAGGAAATAGAAACCACATAAATTGCAATTGTTTCCCACTATCTCTGGGTTTAAATCTATATTCTCTGTGTGATTCAGCAGACCCAATTAAGCATATTTAAGGACTTCTCAATCAAATACAAAAGACTTCCCAAGTACCTTAAGTATATCTTTTAGTGTACAACAATTTCATGGCAATCCCACTGGCAATAAAACTAGCAGGGTTGTAATTAATTTTAATCCCTATAAATTAACATTTTCTTATTAAAATCCATCATCTAATGAATTCCCCATTAGTAATTCCACAGATGACTATAAAATTACTGTTATTCTTCCCTTATTTTATTTAGCCATGTATAAGTTTTGCCTGCCTGAGTTTCAATTTCTCATATAGGTCCTGATCTCAGCTAAGAAGCCATTTACAAAAATGTAGATTTTTTTTCTATTGTTCTTGAACTCTTGGTATTTGTTACCTTCCTAAGAGATTTTTATTATTCTGTCTTCCAGCTGCAAGCTGTTTGAAATTAAACCGTTAAAAAGCTTGTCTGACTCTCAGCAATACCTTTATTCCCAAGGCAAAGACTGATCTTTTAAAGCCTCAGAAATTAAAAAAGCACCCATTGTTCTCAGTTTAATTTTTTCTAGACAGCCACACAGAATGGCTGGACAGGGTAAATTTTAAAATAGGAAGGTTATGGTGGTATCATGTAGCTTCCTACACAGGAACATCTGCTCTACCTGAGAGTGATTCTCTCAGTGTGAGAAGCACACCGTGAGCACAGTAAAGATCCTGTCTGTGATGGTGTGTTGTCCCCTGAGCTCTTTCTGTGTGCTGCAAACAAGCTTCCCTTTCATGCTTGTAAGAAAGGTTGCTGGTTTAGGGCAGCACTGCCAGTACTGCATGGAGTCAGAGCCCCCTACCTTTTCTGCCCTGAAGTTAATATGGAGCTCAGAGGCAGCTGGATGCTCTCTTTTATTTATCAGTTCTTCAAGACTAGGCATTGAAGTACCATTCTTGGTCCACACAGAGGTAGTAGGTGCAGTCACCAAGGCCTGCTAATTCTGTCAGCACATGCTGGCTTTCTTCCTGGCTGTGCCTCTTTGTTTATCAAATAATCATTTTCAGTAATAAGGGAGCAGAGTGTAAACATGCTCTTCACTAATTTGCTATGTTTGAGCATCTGATTCTTTAGTGTTGTGAACAGGAAGCACTGATGAGCTTTGTGACTGCACAGTTTGGTTCCAATTAAATTTTTAATGAAACAAAAGTCAAGACCAACTGTGAGTTGTGACAGAATTTTGATTTCAGCAGTGCCCTCTTATGTCTCTAATTTGGCCAGGTTTACCCCACTGAATATAAATATTGATAGTTGACAGTCAGAAGAGACAAAACGGCACGGAGTGTGCCAAGCAGTTTCCTTTTCTGAGTTGTCACTTTATTTTATTTTTTTATTATTTTTAGGGTCTGTTGACAGATTGGCAATGAAGCCTATCTTGAATTTTCAAGCTCATTCAAATCTGCTTTCAGAGTGGATATCCCAGGGTGATTCTAAGGCAAAGGAAGCAAAGTGTGTGCTTGCACCATTGAGCACACTGCTTTAAGCTGATAGAAAATGTTTGAAGCTATTTAACTTCTCTGTCGGAGCCCACAAAACTCTGCTGCTTCCTGCCACTAATAAACGCCATGGAGGCTGGCTGCTCTCAAAACTCCCAATAAGACCCACTGGTGCTGTTTTTAAAGGAACACAGCAGAAGGGAGAAAAGCTAATTTAAGAAACATTTGCAACAGTGAAACAGTGCTCAAAGCCATGGTATTAATGACAGTAGTCAGTAGCAGCAGCTGACTGCCTGAATTTAAATGGCAATATGCTTGGCAGTAGCAACTTAAAAACAATGCAGATATTGGACTGCACTGTCTCTTGTGTAAACTTACCCAACAGGTTATGTGATGTGATCTGACCCTTGAATACTGAACTCTGTAAACAAACAGGTTAGGCACAAGAAAAATAAATTACTTTATCTCTGTGTCTTGTTGTCTTCAGCATTCATTCAGTGACAATTTTGCTACTCCCCAAAAAACAAAGGAAAAAGAAGAAGGGAAAAAAAAAACTTCCCAAGATTTACACTAATGCAGAACTACAAGAAATAATTTTAGTAGTAGGGGACATAGTCCTCAGTTGGAATAAACTGGTTCAACTCTTGTGACTACAGCAACATTGCACCACAGGTGTCAGATGTGGTTGGGGCTGCATATTCCTAACATCAAGCTACTAAATAAGTAACAGCAAGAATATCAGAAGTACAGCACCTGCCTTTGGATCAAAACATCTGATTTTTTTTTCCTTAAGTTTCGGTGAGAAAAAAGAGCAACTTACTCTTGATCTTTAAATACCTATCTAGGAGAATAACTTTAAACAAAAAAAAATGGGAAAAAATTTTGCCTGGAGTCCACAATTCAATATCTGGATAAATTCCATGAAGTTCAAAAGATGATTGACTTCAAAACTACTCTTAAACTTGGGAGATTAATTTAGTTATTTTAGTGAGGCCTTTAAATTCATCCTCCTACATGCTAAGAATGGAAGCCAGTAACTGAAGGGTCAGATTGCAGAGGAGGAGACATATAAATCTCTGCCTATAAAAGCTCCATTTATTTTTTCACAGAATCTTTTCCTCATCATTCACCAAAAAGAGAGAACAGTCTGACCCTCATGGATTTATTTAAGTGGCACATGCACATGATGTAATATTATAGTCGTCAAAAAGGATTTACTAACATTTACTTCTATTTACTTCTATTTCCTCTTTACTATTTACTTCCTGTTGCTCCTGACTTGTGCTTGCTCCTGACTTGTGCCCGTATGTGCCACTATTATGTGTTAAAACTGGGAAATATTTTAGATTATTAATTGCTGTAAAAGTAGGTATGGTTCCTGAAAGTATGGGGGTTTATAGTGTTTTTAAGATATTTTATTTGAAACCCACAATCCATGCCTTTCAAGACCACTACAAAAATTCTGCTGCTGTGACAATTTTTCTCACAGCAATCACTATCTGATTTCATTTTACCATGTCTACCTCTTTCTTCAGGTTTTACACTAAACTCTGTTTCTTAATCCTTGGAGTTAACACTTTGTTAAGACAATATGTCCTGTTTTCTTTCAGCCATTACATATACATGCAATCTTCTTGCAAAATGTTCCTTCCCTAGTTAGTCACCTATCTCTCTAACAGTATTTAATTTTTTTATTTTTCCTGGCTTGAATCTTCCAACAGTTTTAGGTAAACATGGTGTCTGTTGTGTTATTTCTCATTTAGCTGTCCCAGCTGGTACAAAGAATAGGTGCTCTTTCATACACAATTGCTTTCAGAAAGATCAAATAGAGACAAAGAAATTGAACTGCATATATAAGGGGGATAGAATCAAGACAATGGATATCTTAAAACTTCTATAGAATATATGATGGCTATGAATACTAGATTATCTCTTTTTTTTGGCACCATATCAAAAATTCATATTTTGATTTTTACACCTACTCTTCCAACTGGGATTTTTTGAGCTATTACTGGGACTATTATTTTCCAAGGGTTATCTGTATTAAATATATTTCAGGCCTCCTGTATAAGAGGGTGTGGACGATTTGAAGGGGTACTTGAAAGAAACAAAATGAAAGACAAATGTCTTTACCTCTCTGTGTAATACAATGGTCATCCAAATTTCATCTCAGGTTGTTCATAAGAACATCTTTCACTTCCTCAGCTTGTGGTTCCAAACCCTGCCATTCCAGCCATTGTGACACCATGAATTTCTAATTTCTATTTTCTGTCTTTGTATTATTTTTTCACCATAGCCATTTTGTGAGACTCCCCTGTTGCAGTATTATGCAACTTACTTTTTTGCCATATATTTTGTCACCAAAGCACTTAAGAAATATGTTAAATAAAACTGAACTTAACCCTGATAGTGCAAAAGCACAATGCTTTTGCTTCCTTAGAAATATCTTTTAGTTTTCCTCTCATGGTAGCAGTCCTAGGCACAACAATATCTGAAATTTTCAAGAAGCACTTTAACTATTACCCTGTGGCAGCTTTAGCTGAAGTCTGGAGTCATCATCCCCAAAAGAATGCTTTGTTTTGTTTATGCAGTTGTACTTCCAGGTGCTGGCATGGTAGACACTGCTTTTGTGGTTGTCTTCCTCTTACAGAGGAAAATAGGTTTTAAAATTATTCTTAGTTAGTTTCTAGAGAATTTTGAATTTCATGAACCCACATAAACTTACTGTTTACTCTACTGCCCAATTTTATTTGCCTCTTTCACTACATTTTAAAACACACTCCTAAAATCTATTACCTGGGTACTGCTGTAAACATACTTTATTACACTAAGTTTTCTGAAACAAAAATCTTTGCCATTATCTCTTCAAGGTACGCATATTATCCTTAAATCTCCAGTAAATTTCTGTAACTCTAAATGGTTCTAAGATCAATTTTTGGTTGTGTTTTTTTTCAGTAGGTCGCTATGGTGTCTCGAAGTTATTTAAGAACCCATTTGCTTTGCCATATTTTTTCATTTTTTTAGCTGCCATTAATAAAGTACCCTGCAAATAAGAGTCTTCATATCTGAATCCAAATCCTTATGTATGTGATTACCTGGTGCTATGAAAAGACTAGAAAAACAAACAGCAGAAGTGATATCATCTATAGCTTTCCAGTCCTCCAAAGAAAGGAAAAGGAGAGACAGACTTGTCTTTCTGCAGCCAGAAAACGTGTGCTACAACATGTTTTCCTTTAGCACTAAGAGAAAGCTAGAAATTTCTATTCAGCAGACAAGTAGGAAGAGATAATACACATATCATGTAATGGTATACTTTTTTATATAAATATACTCTGCCTTTAAGTTAAGCCACAATAGAAATCCCTGCTTGGGCAGACACACAAAACTCACGTCACTGAGAAGAGGTGAAGTCATTCACTCAATCATGCAACTCTGTAGTCTCATAAATTAGTTGAGGATTGTACACACATTTTAGGTTGCATAGCATTTGCAGAACCCAGCATCTTCACCTTGTAATGATATTAACGTGTTACAGGACTAGAGAGTCAGATTATTTCATTATTATTCTCTGATCCCAAGAGTCCTTTGTTCATTTTTTTATGTTATGGCAGTCTTCAGAAGGAAGGATGAGAGGATCAAAAAAATTAAAAAAAAAAATCTGGAATAGAATCTGGAAGTCATGTAGGACAGCATCCTCATTTGTAGCATAACTGCTGGATTTAAGTGATACACTTTAAAGATGTCAACACAGCCTGTCCCATTGGAGCCAGTGCAGCCAGCAAACTGCCCCTGTACAGATACAGGGTAGAAGAACAGAACAACCTGTGTACTCCAACTTCCACAGGCAAGTGCAAGTAGCACTTGTAGGGTATTTTGTCCAGGATGAGTCTGGAAAATGTCTGAATCAAAAGATGACTCAGGAGGCAACTTCTTGCAGGATGCACCTACACCACACAATCTTCCACATTAAGGAGCATACCTAAGACATTTAATTGTCTCACAGATAGGTCCCTAAACCTCTGTTATCTGTAGCCTGACACATCAAGGCAAAACAAATGATTTTTCCCTCTTTTAATATATCTAGATGAAAACTGTGCTGCTGCAGGAACTGATGCAGTAGGAACTATGCCTGCTTTAATAGCAAGGACATGCATCACAGAAGCAGAATGGATGGTACCAACTGTAAGGCTGCAGCCACCTGATGGATTTTAATCTACTGCTTTAACTCTGCTACCGGTATTACTGCTTTTCAAAGCCATGGAAAGGGGGAAGGAGGAAGGAGGAAGGAGGA
>VWZU01005103.1:322634-338611 GCA_013397095.1 Sterrhoptilus dennistouni | reverse complement strand
GGAAGGGAAAGGAAAGGAAAGGAAAGGAAAGGAAAGGAAAGGAAAGGAAAGGAAAGGAAAGGAAAGGAAAGGAAAGGAAAGGAAAGGAAAGGAAAGGAAAGGAACTGTTCTTCTTTTACACTAAGGTGAAGAATTTCAACCTGCCTGGCTGATGTAATAATCTAAGATTGTGGCCTCTCTTGGTAACTTCAGGAACAGCTGTTGAGAAGTAAAACCACATCAGCTTGAGTGTCTAGAACATGAGAATGAAAAATAAGTTTTGCCTGACTCAAATCAAGGCAGATTGCAGTCTTGGTGACCTTGGGCAAGTTAGTCAAGCTCCATGTTCACCTTCCTGCTCAGCTGCGAAATTAAGTCCAAGCAGAACTTCACTGTGAAACAGATGCTGCTTCATACTTGATTTTTTTCACCCTGGTAAATAAATTACAGAAGAAAATATAATAATTAATTAATAAGTAGCAGTCAACACATAGTAATTATGTGGCCGTATCCATTATGACTGTACATAAACAAAATCAATTTTCATTAGGGAATATTAGTGTTATCAAGTATTGCTAGAAAGACTGCAGCAATTACCGAAAAAGCTTTTCATTAATGAAGCACAGCCATTCTTTCATTCCCTCGTATTGTGTACAATTTTAAACCAATCAAATCTTGATATGATGCATATTTCTTTCTAAAATGGATGTATATTTTAAGCCAAATTTAAAAATGCATTTCAGTACTGCTTCACATATTTATGCACAGGAGAGTTTTATCTTCATAAAAGTGAAAGTTTTATGAGCAGTGAACACAGTCAGATTCAGTTGCAGTTTAAACTGGTATAAATACATCTCTTCTACCAAGACTAGTGAAGCTGGCTGTAGCACTAGGATTACTTCAGTGACTTTTAGGGCATTAATCAGTGCAGAGTTTGTTTTCTTGTTGTTTCTTTTTTTCTTTCTTTTTTTTTTTTCCTATTTTGAACTGGTGAAGAATGTGAGGTAAGGTTCTGGTTTAGGAATGTTTCATGATTATCAAACAAGCATGATTGATAGAAATGCATTTCCCCATGTTCATAAATCCAACAATAGATCAAATAAAAAAACTTTTCCTATTCTGAAGTGCTTCTGCTTTTTTAATTGAGGCGGTGGGAAGAGGGCTAGAAAATTGCAAAGAGCCTTGGTATCCATATTATTTTTTAATGGGATTTATATTGTTGTGTATTGAAATTGTATTGTCATGTATTTTGAAATCTGGTAATTTGTGGCAAAAAGATACAGGAGGATTTTCAAGTATGCTATAGTTATTTTAGAAATACTAGGAGCAAGGAAATGAATAATCAATGTACAATTCAACTTGGAAAAAAAATATGTACTATTAGATCACACTTCTTGTTCTCACATAGAAGAGTCCAAAATTACAGTTCATCAAGCTAGTCAAGATATCTCATAAAAAGCCATGACCTCTGCTATTCCAGTATTTGCAGATAGAACTTAAAGGAATCAGTTTTCCCTGTGTGTTTCAAGACAATCATACAGAGATTCTCTTTTCTATTTACACTGCAGAATGCAATCAATATAATGATTAAAACCTATTAAATTGTATTGTTTCATTATGCAAACCCTACTCTTCCATTTCCTTACTGTGTTTTGTTTCCCTAACAGATTTTCTTCCTGAACCAATGGATTGATTTTCTCTAGCTGTGATTCAATTACTATAGCTATAAAATAGGATGGAAAATGTATGATTACTAAGCTGCTAGACAACAACTTGGCATTGCAGAGCTCAAATTGTAGGATTAGCTCTTGCTAATACTGCTTATTTATTTCACTGTAATTCTACAACAGCATTGGACAAAAGAATGCAGCAAGTCACCTACTTAATCCCAAATCTAGGAACAGAAGAGATTATGCAATTGAAATCTACACCAATTGGCCTGTTATTCAATCAATTTGATATTAAATTGGATATCACAGAGGTAGAGGATTGCACTTGTCTATAAATTTTCAGTCATCTTACACTTTGCAATTGTTCCAGCTTCCATAGGATCTGGATGGAAGACAAGTTGTGGAAGACAAGACATCAAAACTTCAGCTGCGCTTAGAAACTAACTAAATAAATATAGACATATGTGGTGCTAAAAATGCAGTGTTGCATCTATTTAATATATTTCAAACTGCAATAAATGCGAATTAAGTATCAAAATTATTTTGATAACCATATTATTTATATGATGTGAGCCATATTTATATGGTACTGACAGTTGAACAAGCATTAATGCTGGGACCTTTTTTATTATTTTGCATCAGAAGAGAGATTTGGAGGACTATATCTGGGACTCTTCTGGATTCTTCAGTGGCTATATTTTTGTGCTAACATCTTGGGCCTTTTAGAAGTGACCAATAAATAGAATTAATTTCCTTTCCTTTTTTCAAATCCTCTGTTTTCTCCTTGCTTTGAGTTGGTCAGTCAGACCTGATATCCAATACTTCGGGACGAGTCGTTGCTGAACATAATAATAGGATCTGCTTTCACAAAGGAACTTCATTGTCTTTCAGGTAATGATGTTCTCCAAAATGTTGATGGAAATAATTCTTATTTCTGCAAAAAATATCACTAGAAACCTTTCTATGTTCAGGACTGAGAACTGTAGCAAAGTTACAGAGGGAAATGCAGAACTTTCTCCATGTTTAAATTACATTAATTTCCAAAGAGTCCCACACAAAACCACATTCCCTTAATGGCACATGTTTTAATTTCAATTGTCCAGTGTTTTCATCCTTCAGCATTTATGAATTCAAAAGTACAGATGTGACCTCTCAAAACTAGAATTCATCCGAAGTACATAAATAAGAAACACCAAACACATCCTAATACAAATTAAAAAATATTGATTAGAATGCAGATTTATGTAATGCAGTAGAGAGAAAAAAATCATCAATGTGGCCAGGGGTAAGCATGGGTATTTTTACACAGGCGACTCATAGGAGTAGATGAAATAATATTAAAACAGAGGCTAATTAATTAATAAAATTTGGTTGTTAAATAATTCCATTGAACTTATAAACTTATCTTCTCCTGTCTTTACATAAAAAAATAGTCATAATTTGCATCACCAGGAAAAATCACCTCACTGGTCTGCTGTGATTCCTAATGTGGTTTGTTTAGAGCTACATCAATTCAGGTTGGAGAGAAATTATGAAAATTGAAGTGCTAAATCAGAATAACAAAACTGGGTTTTTGTAAGCTCATAAAAATATCCCAATATTCCAGTAGTCTTTGAGCAAAACCTCTGAGGAAAACTCACCCCCCCCTCCCCCTAAAAACAATGAGCCAAACCCACAAAAGCTACAGAGAAAATGTACAGCTCTTCAGTAAAGCCAGACTTTTGCTATCAGTAACTGAATGGTAAGTAACTCTATTTTGCTAGAACGATGCGCAGCACACAGGATGTGTTCTGCAGCTGATGGTGAGCCAAAGTGATTTTCAGACTGAATGTGAGCAGTGTTGGCACAATGCCTCTGAAAGTAGTGCATTACAAAGAGGAATATGAATAGGATAATGGATGTGGGCCAGAAGTCTTGACTTCGAGAGAGTGAATTAGTGACAGTACAGGAAAACAGGGAAATGGAAGCAGTCAAACTATTCAGGTTAAATAACACAGGAATGGTTTCCTGGGTATAAATATAAAGATTAATACCTGATTTACTGTATTATTTGAGATATTCTACAAATCCTTTTATTAGAATAACACTTTTAGACAGGAGATAAGTCTCTAAAAAATTTTACCTATGTTATTCAGACACAGGAAAAGTATTTTTACAGGCACTTTGAATGTAGAAATTGCCAGGATTCAATGCTTGTTTAGTATTCAGTTCATTGCACCAATGCCTCTAAATTTGGTACACAGGATAATATTCATTTCTTAAATGAGTCAGGCTCTAGTGAAATTGAAAAGAGCTACATGCATGCATTTGCATCCAGAATGTAACAGATAATTTGGAGATGCAAGAATAGCTTTGCTGTGTTCAATATCACACAAAATTGGAAAGTTATTTTCCTTTTCTTATATTATATGACCAACTACCATATTTTTCTGCAATAAAATCTGGAAGGAGTCTATACTATCGCATACATTTAAATATATATAAGCATCTAGAAAGAGCTGTTTTGCAGTAATATAGGTCATGGTCATCAGAGGAGTCACTAATAAAACACAGATTAGATCTGCCACATCATGGTGAGCTTAATCTGGATTTTATGCACATATAGAACTAATTCTCCCTACTCACAAACAATTTTTAATAAAGAATGTTAACACAAACAAGGCAGGGGATTAGAAGGCTGTGATTCACTTCCTAGATTTTGGACTTTTACTGCTGCTGCTTCTACTTCAACCGGACAAAACTGCTGATGCACCTGGCTTTCCTGCCCTTTCACAGGCTCTTCTGCAAACATGTAAATATTTTATTCCTTTTCTCTTTCACTAGCTGGTGCCACAACACTCCCACAGTAGTCCCACTCTATACCAACAAATCAATAAACAAAATCAGACAGAGGCAACAACCAAATACAGTTTCCAAATATCCTAGGTCCTGTTTGCGAGATACTTCATATCAACTGAATTGTTTTGTCATCTTACTCTTCCTGCTGCATCCTGTTTGTGAGCTGAAGCATAACGACTTCAGGAGCCACGGTTAAGACACATTTATAAGGCAACATCAAACCAGCACCATTAACTGAAGAAACTAGATTGAAAAAAGAGGAATTGTGCTTTCAGGTCGTCTAAGGCATACCAGCTTCAACAGGTGCTTCCCAAGAGAGGTCGCTTCAGACAATCCTTTAGAATGTGGACAAAAGTGTAAATCTAGGCAGAAAAATAAAATTGATGAAATCATGGCTGTCAAGGGGAGCTGAACTTGGATTCACATTTGGTTTTGGATATAGCTATGAGAGTATTTTCTAATATTATGAACTTTCATAAAGGAAATAAAAGCACAGGATAAGAATGCAAGTTTCCAACACAGAAATACTAGTAGAATAATATTTGGATTAAAAAAAAAAAGTAGAATGGGATGCACATTTGAACAGTGGGAAATACTGTTTTACTTAAAACCAGTGTAATTCAATAATGAATGAATTAAATTAAATATTTTCCTTAAAAGCAATGAAGTTCATGCCCCTTAAAATGACAGCAGTTTCATTGAGCTGCATAGAAACACCTGTAAGGAACACCTCTATTAATGGGGTGGAGGGATTAACCAAATTTTTTTTTCAAATTTTTTTTACTCCATTACCACTTAAGTTTAGAAATTAATAAAGATACTAATAAAGCTTGATGCTAATTTCTATTGCTTTTTCTTTTACTGCTGAAGTATAGAGAAGTATTAAAATCATTATGGTTAAGTAATCTATTCTTTAACTCGTTGTCAGGGTCCAATATTTACCAAATGAATATATTTTCAAAGTTCTTTTTTATCACTCCTTTCCTTGGCGTTTTTCCTTTTGTCTAAGATTTCTGTTTTTATTCTCTTCTCTTTTCCTTAAAAAATAACTGGCAAGTGTTCTCAAGTTAAAATTGGTGCATAACATAAAATGTGAGTTTGCAGTTGTAGGGATAATGCATTAACAAAGCCAATGTACGAAGGAAACCTATTATTTTGTAACTCATAATAGAGCGTGTTTATTGCCTATATCACTACTAATGTTATAAGTAAATATGTCATATTTTAAAAATGTGTAGTTCCATTTTCAAGATGAATGCAATTGCAAAAGTACTAATATCAGCTATAAAACTAAAATGTTTTGTCTAGGCTGTTCACCTAAGCTCCTCCTATAAACAAAAGCAGCCATTTACAGAGTATGTATCTTCCTATTTCCACTGATTACTAAGATGCCAAAATAGAGTAAAATAATTTTAGCTTGAAAGTCTAAAACTCACTGAAAACAGACTTTTTTTTTTTCAATTAAAGTTCTTGACATGTTTTTAAAATATGCTAAGTTTACAAATACCTTATACTGCTATGGGAGCTCAAATGAAAAAAGGATATCAGAAATGTTTGTGACTTTAAATGCACACCAGTGTCCACACACACAAAAGATAGATATATATACGCATGTATACAAGATGCTGGCACATTACACTTTGTGTATTGAAGATGTGTTTAGAGAAGTTCACCAAAGTTTATTTTTAGTAAAAAAGTCTGTGCAATTGTATATATACTTAAAATGGGGTTGGGGGATTTTTATGTTTAATGATCTTTGGAAGAATCTTTAGGTTTAAGTTCGACTGGGTAAAAGAAGATGTGATTAAGTTTTTGACCTTGAGCTAGTTTGGGGGTAAAAAACAAAAAGAGAGAGATAAAAAGATGAGAGATTAAAGAGCTTAGTAAAGACTATACTTCTGAAAATTCCTCCAGTTCTTAACTTTAGCATCAATAAAATGCTACCTACATGTTTGAAATTTGCTAGAAGAAAAAAACATAACCCTTCACACAAGAAAATTGGACACTTTCTTTCTCTGTCTTCTTTCAAAGATGAAGAGGCTGAGAAATAATTTATAAATCTTACTCTTAACTGCAGTTCTTCAGTTGTATTGATCTTCCCTGCCCTTAGGTCTTTCTTGGTGAGCAAACAACAGACACTTGACTTCCTGTCTCTTCTCTTTCTTATATGAGCTTGTTCTGAATCCCTGATGGACTCAGACCTCCTATTGACTTCAGACAGGAAATCTTCTTATAAATGACTGCGCAGCTGCCCCCTAAAAGATCTTCTGCTGGATGACTCTCTGGCACACCACTAACCTGCCTGATTATACACCTTATCCTCTCCCTTTACTGTCTGACAAGTGCACTGTCCATGAAAGTCAAAATAAAATTGTCTATAATCATGCTTTTAAATGGAATATTGACTTCTATCATAGATTTCCCTTCAAAAAACATTTTTGTAGTAAAATCCTGATCCTTTGCAACATGCAATTTATTTTGTACATGTACTGATGTCCCGTTAGCACACTTGACCCCTATATTGCCTAATGCAGAAGACAACACTGAATCTTTGTTGCTGTTATTTAGAACTTTTCTTTAAGAAAAAAAATGAAAGCATATATATATATAAATGAGAGTAATATATATACACACAAATACACAAATGAGTCAGCCTAGAGTAAACGGGCTCTGACACTGACTAATGGTAGCTGATTACCGAGAAATTATGAAAAAATCAGGGCATGCATGGATGGAACATAGTATCTTGCATTTTTTAATTCTGCACATGAAATTTTCTGCTAAAGACTACCTTACTGATCCTAATTAAAACCAGTCAACAAGTTTCAAGTCCTGATTCCAGGCTTGTCTATGCATCGTTTCCTGCTCCTTAATTTGGACCTTTCCAAGCGGTAACTGTTTCCTCTTTTTTTACTTTACTAATTGATAAACAAACCATGATGAGCTTTTTGATGATAAAAGCTTTCCTGTGTCTTCTTTCCATACTTGTTTTTAATTTATTGGCCCAGCCTCTCGTAAAACATATAACTCGTGCTAAAGCAACAAGGTAATCAAAGAATGGCCTGGGATGGAAGGTTCCCAAAGGATCATCTAGTTCCAATCCTCCTGCCCATGAGCAGGGGGCACCTTCCACTAGACCAGGGTTCCCAGGGTCCCAGCTTGGCCTTGCATACTTTCAGGGCAGGTACTAATCTCATTGCAAAAGACTGGTTCCTATCAATAATCATGAAAAAAAATCTTACAGCATCGTGTCCCTAATCAAGCAGCAGACTAGCCGATAGCAAAACCGAACCAGATGATCAGGTGTGCTTAAAACACTCTCTTTCCACCTATTTCATCTAGAAGACTTTTGAAGTAACAAGAGGAATTAAAACGTAAGATTGAATAAACAGTGACTGACAGTTGAACAAGCTCATAAAAAAGTTGAGTACAGGAAAAATTACTTTGCAGTTTCCATTTTTTCTTCTTTTCAAAATAAGTTTTGAACTCATTCTTAAGTAGTAGATATGACAGCTGGAGCATGTAAACTAATATAGGGGATGGGATGGAGAAAGGCATTTAGCTGCTTCTGTCACACTCCATTTTAGGTCAAAACTTTCAAGAAAGTCATGTATTTAAGCAGATAAATAGATTACTTTCCCAGTATAGAATAAGGATTATTAATGAGGCTTTCCTTAGAAGTCCCTGATCATACTTAAATTCATTCATGTCATGAGATACCAGATGGCCACAGGCCATTCTTGCACTATCATATTTCTTTTTTTTCTTCAAATTTATGATCATCTTTAAATACTTCATCAGGCAGGATGGAAATTAATCAAGTCACAGAACAATGTTTCTGGGAAGTTCTCACAGACTGTCTGTGTAAAGTCTTATACAATTAGTCCAGCAGCTCCAGGGGATTTCTTTAGTAAGTGTTGAGATCAGATTACCCAGTAGGAAATTGCAACTTCCTTTAAGGTGGATTGAAGTTTTCAGTGTGAGGTTCGGCAGAGTAGACTTGAATGATGAAAGTAATTTAAAGGAATTATGTTAATAAAACACAAATAAAAAGGATGAACACTGCAGGTAAAGGGAAAAATAGAAAAACCTCCACAATATTAGCTTTTTCCTGATATTAATGGTTAGAGATTTTTGATATAAAGATATATAAAAATATATATATATTCCAGTTTTTCCTTATCTCTTCAGATATGAAAATTATTTTAGGTATCTTTCAACCTTTCTCATATTTATTAATTCAATGAAAATAAACTCAGCTATTTAGGGAAAAAAATATCCACATTAATGCACACCTTTAAGAAATCAAAATGCATTTCAGGAAATGCATAAATGTTTTGGGTGTAGTTTTACCAGTTCTCCATCCAAAAAAAAAAAAAAAAAAAAAAAAAAAAAAAAAACAACATAAAATGCAACNAAAAAAAAAAAAAAAAGTAGCTACATTACATAGAAACTCTATCAGCTCAGCAAATATATTCTAAAATTATTTAAAAAACCCTTTAAAAACCCTTTAAAATAAATGTTCTTAATATTATTATGTTTCAGAGGAAGACCATACATGAATCAAGACTTGACAAGGCTATCCCTTGCCTTAGGGAAAATAAGCACTTGAGTATATCAAGCTGTGATTTCCTGTCAGGCAAAACAAACCTGCCATGTGCTTGCTCACTCCTGACTCTGCCTGTGCCAAAGTCCTGATTAACCAAGATTTGACTTGCTGCCAGAAGCAGCTCTTACTATTTGAACTTCTTTTAAAACCCTTTTCCGACTTCCTTTTTTTACTCAATCTCACACTATTGCTTAAACTCTGCAAAAATTAAAATATCTGTTTGTGATCTCAGTCACAAGAGTAAACCTAATAACTGTGGTTCGAATTTTAGTCCAATGACTGGAAGTTAAATTAAAATATGGGAGCTTATTAGTGTTTAAATTTTGTTTACATCATTTTGGGCATGGACTACTTCTCCACACGTATCTGTGCCATTAAAGCAATGTCCACAGAGAAACTGGCAAGAAAGATTCCATTTACCTTCTATTTCATAGATATTTTAAAATCTAAATATGCAACCAATTTGCTCTTGACACCATGTCTGCATGACTCTAGTTTAGGTTAGGATTAACATGGTGGTGTTTCAAGGTCCTTTTTGCAACACCAGATAAACAGAGACAGAAATATTGCTCTAGTACAAGGGAAAAAAACAGGTGCTGAAAGTTAACTTAATATTTTACTCTTGTTAACTTTTTCACTATTTCCACTGTATTGAAATCTCTTTGACCTTGTCTGATTGTTTCCTGCAGGTGGCTTAGTAATACGACATGCATCTAGAGCCTGTTATCTGGGGTTAATCTGTTGCTCTACAGCACAAATAACTGTCATGTGATGCACTTCACTGGTTTATGATGTTACTCCCTGCAGGTTACTCTGAAAATATACAGATTACCTTGATGTTTCAGAAAGGCATCTCAGTGCAGGACACTGCTTGTTAAGAGCCTCTGCCATAGTACTTATTGGTCATGCTGTGAAAAATCAATGTCAGTTTATACCCTGCCCTTTTGCTCTCGTCTGAAAGAAGAAAAACCCCACAAAGTACACATTACTAGCTTAATTTAAAAAACTCAAAAGGGAAATAAGAGAGCAAAGTAAAAGTGCTATCATTCTGAATGACACTTAAAGCTACGAGAAGAGAATAGAAGAAAATAAGAGAAACACAATTTTGTAATCAGTATTTAGTTACATATACAATGAGTTTTGCACCAAGTTCAAAGACACTTCCCATGGATTTGCAGTGACGTGTCGGAGACAAAAATAGACAGAACTATATAATTTTAGCATACTGCATTTGAACACAAAATTATTGTATTTTTCTTAACCTATGTATGGAAAAATACATACTAATGCATTGCCTCAACCTTGGTAATGTTCGAAGCCAGGTGGTATAAGGCATTAAACATCCTGGTCTAGTGCAAGGTGCCCCTGCACATCCCAGAGGGAAGTGACTAGATGATCTTTAAGGTCAATTTCAGTTCTTAGCACTCTTTTTTCCATGATTCTATGATAAACTAATAAATTCAATTTCTTTTCTGTGATAGTGCCTAGACATTTTGTTCAGAATACCATTTAAAGAATTTTTCTGCATACACTTAGCTTATATGCTAAACACTGGTATGATTGCCTTTGTATATCAGCTTTGTCTCTGTGGAAGGAAGGGAAGCAAAAAAGGATGTGGGAATGAAAAGCACAGAAATTTTCAAATCAACATTCTTCCTATTAATTCTACAAATATGTAAACACTACTTTTGCAAGAATGAAGATACTCAATGAGGGGTGATTTTTTCCACACATAATGACATGCCTATATGTCTTTTGATGCTTCTATGAGGCCTAACAGTGATATATAAATGTAATTAAATAGTGGCATAAACATGCTTAAATAGTAGTATATAAATGGCTATATTATTTATTTCTCTAGTCTTATCTGATGTAGATGAATGTTAGTATCTCTATTTTAAAAATAAACTGAAGGAGAAGTGATTAAATGCTCTGCTCAAGGAGAGACAGTGAGTCATCCAAAAGTGGAGAATGCAAAGGCTCAAACTAAAGTCCTAATCACCGAACCCCTTTCCTCTTTATTTACCTCCAGATACAACTATACAAATCAGCCACTTCTTCATGGCTTTGTTTCTCCTTCTATTTAGATAACTTTAGTTCATCAGCTGTCTCTGCCACTGAGGAATGGAATGAAATGTCTCCAGCTGACAAAGACCTAACAATTTCTCCGCAACAAAACCAAACCAAACCAAAAATCTTCTCAAGGAAACTTCTGTGGAGATGGAAAAATAATATTTTTTTTCTTTCATATAAAGGAATTACCGGAAAAAAAATCTGAGTTTTTTGAGGTAATTCCTTTATATAAAAGAAAATTACATTATAATTCACATAATTCCTTTATATGAAAGAAAATTACAGTTTTTTGGTAAGATTCACAGTCATTCCCTGTTTCCCCTTTTTCTCCAACTCAAATAAGTTTGGAATAAGACATAAGGGAAAAAAATCCCTCATTAAGTCTGTAATCATGAAGGTTTCAGTACTACAATCAAATTCTTTTTAAAGAAAATATGATGGGCAGGGTTGGCTTTAGCAGCAAGCAAAGCTATGCAGTTATATATTCCATAATATAAGGAAGAAAGCTGCTCTTGTGTATGCAATTCTAATTAAAAATTACTTATATTTTGTTTTTGTAGGGTGAGTCGACTTTGAATAGTTTGGTTTACGTAACTAGCTGGCACTCATGGGAGGGTTGACAGCAAACTATGAAATTACTACTTTTGATCCAAAGATTTATTGTTTGCCAAATGCAAGTTTTAAGGCCAAACAAGACTCAAACTTATGGTTTCTGGATTTTATTGTCTTTCTAGTTTCAGATTGATTTACTAACAATTTAGGAAGCAAACAGGACATAATTCTTAACAAACTTGTCAATTATTTTGATTAAGAAAAAAAAGCTTTTTCTTTTTGCATCAAGATTTTTATTGTTTCATATTTCAATCACAATAAATATCCCGAAAGTTAAGCAGTGTGGATTAGTTGTGACCCAGCAGACTAGAGTCATAACCATCAGTTTCTGTGCTTCAGTTTCACTGATGGCGAAGTGGAGGTAATGACACCAAACTCTTTTGCAAAGTGTTTTGATTTGTTTTGGTTTTGTTTACACGGGAACTAGTTATAATTAATCAATTGATCAAAAAACATGAGTTAGGTGTGTGCTGATAGCAGAGACCAAATATAGAGTTCACTAGAATTACAACAACCCTTAGTTTTCAGCAACTTAAGGAAATTAATAGCAGAGAGGAAGTTTTTATTCACATTCATATATATACATACTCTTCTGCCTGCATTTCTGTGCAGCTTCTTAGTTGTAAGCCTTTACTGTCACTGGCTTTTTCCAACAACCATCAGCTTCCTGATGTCTTTTTCAAGCAGAATCTGGTGTTCTTGGTAGAAGTTTCTTCCCTTTTAATACTGGGATATGCTCATATTTGTTGTCCACATGTTCCCTCAGTACACACCACTGCTCTCCCCAGGCAGCCAGGGCAGTGTGGCTGGCATTCACTGGCTGACCCCCACCCGAGGGACACCCAGAGCTGGTGTCTGTCACTCCTTGGCTCCTCCTGCCTTTGGGGCAGATGATATCACACAGCCCCAGGTAAGTGAGAGCCACTCACACCCAGGGTGATAATTGCCAGCAGGACCAAGCTGGCCCCTCAGGCACCAGACCCTCTGATCCTGTGTGATCAGGAGATTTATCAATGGAAAAAGTGGCTCATTTTCCTTCTCATTTCTTCTTCAAGGTTGAAAGGATAAAGGGAAGACTGTTAGTGTATGGCAGTTCTACAGATAAATACAATTCATTCTTTAACCTCCCTATTTGTACCTCTGCTTTCTCAGAACTGGGTATCAGATATACCATGCCCTCTTCACTGAACAGCTCTTGTAGTCAGTCTTCCAAAGAGAGCAGCCATCTGAGACCCGGGTACATCACCATAACTGTTAATAAATGTTCTAAACACTGTCAGGCTCATAAATGACACAGTCAGGGCCCTGCTGTGCACTGGCAGTGTTTTAGTTTATCTGTGGCAACAGAACCACTATCATTGCAAACTCCTGTGACAGATGAGCTTTGCCAGAAATGCCTGGGACTCTGTTAACCTGGGCTGTTAATCGGGGTCACAGGTAGTGTTCCTATTGCTCTGTTAATAATGCCTGCAGTAGTTCAGTGATATAATGTCAGCATTACCTCTTTAGGCATTTGGCTCTAGATAATTTATGACCTACCCAGTGATATATCCCATACCTATGAACTTGGGAACTACTCTTAGAAAGTTTCTCAGCAATGTATATGAAGTGATTTCATAGTATATTGTGATTTAAGACGGAGCCTTCATTAAAGTCTGCTGCTTTACAACTAGAATCTTTTTTGTGCAATCAATACAGTATCACCTAAAAGCAGTCTTGCACAAGTTATTTATAACTTGGTAGCTCTTTTTTCTGTCCCTTCTCAATAAAGTGTAGTAGTCATAATGGAACAAAGTCTGATGCTCTTACATACTTCTTTTTAGCCCTTATCACCCTTAGAATTGCCTAAGACTGTCCCAGTTTACCTGGTCTCCTGGGAATGGCTTACTAGGCAAAGGCCTCTGGTGAAGTTCTCTCAACTTTTCTTCCTCCTCCTCCTCTGAGCACTATGTCAGATTAAACCCCAGTAGACTTACCTGTACTGGAGGAGCAGGAGACTGTTATTAAGATTAATGATTAAGCATAAGGAAGCTTTAGATACCAAGCAAGGGTGATCTTAGGGCCCTTTTAAAAAAGTTTTCATGGGCTCTGGCTGGCGTTTTTGTCTTCAGTTGAAACATAGGGCTGGTGTCCCCTTACCTTCTAAGCTTTATCACACTCTCAAGTGCTGATTACATCTGCACACGAGCTATTACCTCCTCTTTATACTCTGTGGTGGAAATAGCCTATACAGTTGAATTTTTATCATTACCAGAGATAGTTGATTTAACCTAAAGATGTTTGCACAAAGTACTGATCTCATTTGAGCTTTCCTCCATTTCCCAGATACTCCAAACACAACTTCTAGATGCAGAGGGAGGTTCAGGTAAGCCTCAAGGTGAAACTGCCATGACCTGAGCATCTTGCTGAACTGCTCATTTCAGTCTGGCTACAGCAGACTGCTTAAAGTGCCCAGGCAGCAGTAGCTCCCATTGAACTGCTGTCTTTCCCAAGGATTTCACAGACTGAGCCATGCTGCAGCCTGCACACTCACCTTGCTGTGTAAATCCAGAAATGCCAGCAAGCAATCAGTTCACTGCACTTGTGGCAGTAAGTGATTAGTTGTAGGTCCCAGCACGTTAAAGGAAACAGCTGTGGTGCAAGCAGTGCTGTGTTATAGATAAGCCAAGATCTGCAGAGCTAAAAAACAATCAGTGCCAGTCAAGCACGGTCTTTTCCAACCTCATTTAAATGTTTATTTGCCATGTAAATGCTCTTCAACATTAAGAAGTTAAAAATTAAGAAACAGATAACCTTTGGGGTGAAATAAAAAATTCATGAGGCATATAGGTAGCTAAGAGAACATTATAAGAGTTACACTTGAGCACTGCAAACAAATCAAGTCTTTCAGGATAGAATTCTGAAACCTCCCTTCTTGTAAAGGCAAATGCTGCAAAGAAATAAAATATTAGAAGAGATTCTAGGAAAAATAAAAAAATCATATTAAAAAGCCTCCACATTATTTTAACCCCAAATGAAGTAATTTAACTAAGTCTGTAGGGGCTTTAGTTTTTGTGGGTTTTGTTTGTTTGTTTTTATTTGATTTTTTTTCTTTGTTTGTTTGGGAAGGAGGTTATTAAATGAGTCAAGTAATGATTGCTAAGAAGCACTAGTCCTGATAGGGCCTATTTTGCCATATGGATAAACAGGTGTTTGCCAAGGGCAGAAAACAATATGGGGCAAGAAAATCTTTTATGGCTTTTACATGCATGAGTGAGTGTGGGCCAGGTGGATCAGCAAACATTTAAACATCCTAATGGCAGCAAAAGACCCTGGGCTAACAAAATACAGTATTTCTGCATATATTGCTGCATGATGTCCATATTGAGCACTTCTGTGCTTGCTGTCATGATGAACTTGGGTGCCAAAATGCCAGTTTCAAATGGGGACTCAAATCTTCCAGTTACACCAATCTCAAACATGACAACAGCATCAAATCAAAAGAATCCTAAAGAATATAAATTCCATGCAAATCACAGGCAGAAAACTGTCAAGCATTATGTTTCATAATGCAGTGAGTAGTCTTTGTCTATAGCAAAGATGGTATTCCTTTTCCGGGCAGATTGTTTAATGCATTTCCATATCTGGCTAAAAAAACAACTCTGCAAAACTATTTTTGAATATTCTTTTATTTCCCTTTTTTTCCTGCTTTTGCTATGGCATGTATGTAAAAAATGTTAGAAAATACCAATTCAGGGTCACTTCCTTCATCTATTTGCTCTTTTTAGAAAAAGAATTGTTCAGCTTTCCATATCTAACTAATATACAATCAACATAGGAGCAAGAGGGAGATTTTGTACTAGCTAACTTTTGAGAAGACCACAAAGTTATTTCCATTAGAAAAGAAAGGCTGCTCATCATATAAAAAAGCTGGAGAAAAGCAGGGTCTCCCTTAATTAAACACATCTAAAATAATTTAATACAGATAGGATGAAACGAATAATGACACACAAGTCATTTCTTTTCATATAGAGAGAAGTCTCATCTACCCAGTCAACAATCTCTATAGCAGCTATTTCCTAACCCAGAAAGTAATAAGCTATTTATTTCCTGTCGAAATGCAGCTCAGTATGCTTGGAAAGAAGAAAAATAGAATTCCATGTAGGTGCTAACAATTGCCATTAACAGCTCCTGTGCAGGGAAATAAATTGATTTTT
>VWZU01005103.1:292009-322606 GCA_013397095.1 Sterrhoptilus dennistouni | reverse complement strand
TTTTTTTTTTTTTGGTCAAAAATACTATGTGTCCTTTACAGTCACTTATTTTGTACATTCACAAAGGCTGCATGGCTTTTATTTCAAAACAGATGGGAATGGAGAAAAAAAAATTCCCTCATTCTTATTTCTCGTCTATCACAGAAATCTATCTACCCACTGAAATCTCATTCCTGCCTTAATTTAGATACCTTTTGCCAACTTGTTGCAGAATTTCTCACTATTCTCGGTGAGCAGCAAAATTGGGAGAATAGTAAAAGGCAAAGCTGAATTTAAAACATTTCATAAAGGACATGGGAGGCAGGAAAGGGCAGTGATACTAATGCTGAGTCACCCTAGAAGTAAGACCATTCGTGATTCAAGAAAACAATATAAAATAAAATAAATATAAAACAATATATATTGAAAACAATATAAAATAAAACATTTAGATGTCCTACCAAGATCCAGATGGGACTCACTAACTGTGGAGATTGGTGACAGTGAATCTAGGTAGACAAAATTGATCTGCAAGTATGCTTTCAAAGGCAAACAGCTGTCTGAGGTGAAAACAATAACAAAAACTCCCAATCACAAAACCAAACAGAAGTCTTCCCCCCCTCCCCAAACATTTACTGAATCCAACTCAACACAAATTAGACTAAGCTTTCCTGTGGAGCTTCGTCCTGCTTTTGTCCTTTACCTGCTATAGGCTGGATTAAGGATATGGGTAGTGCTCAATGGGATGCTAACACTCTGCTTTACATTTAGAAATACAGATGATGGCATGTCCAGAAAAGAGAGATCCCTAGTGACAGACTTAAAATACCTCAACCAGACAAGCTGGTTCCTATTTAATAATTTATAACCCACCACTAATTCAATAATCAGGATTGTTAAATTAAACTGAAGAGAAGTGTTATTTCATGAAATCTGAATTAATTTTATGTTTTTAATCTTGGAATGCAGGATTAATGGCATGCAGACTGGACAGGCAAGGGTTGTCAAGTTCCTTATACTAGAAATGTGTGCTCCCTTTCTCTGCTAGGTAGAAAGTTTTTAGAGTCTGCTTGCACTTTTTTTTGAGGTGAAAATGGCTACAACTTTTGATCTGACCATGGAACACAGTCCAACCCCATGAGCTGAGCTGTGACATGAGCATTTCTAGGTGTTATCTGGAATGTTAAATTCAAACAGCTCTTCAACCTCTCAACAGGAGATAGGAATTTATGCTCAGATTTTAAGAAGTAACAATCACTCAGTGTACAATCCTCTTAATAATTCTTATGTGTGGATATTTTGTGCAACCAGGATGACCGCTTATTTTCCAAAAACCACAAGGACGCTCCTGCTGACTATCCTACCACATCCTGTTGAAGTGAATGTCTGTATTATGGTCAACACATAGCAACAGGTCTGTATTATGTATTATGTTAAACATAGCTGCAGTATTTTGTCCTTCAAATAGACACCTCTAGCTACACCAGAAATAAAATATCAGAATAGCTTATAATGGTCCAAGGAACAGTGTAACAAAACTAAGAAAAAATATCCTCAACAAACCAACAAACCAAACTAACCAAACAGAAAGAATTAAAGAAAAGCATCTTTTGTTTCATTCCTTCCACTTATAAGAGAATGACTGCATCACACATCTTGAGCTGTGACAAACTTTGTTTTGTGCTCTATTAATAGGTACAAGCTCCAAAGACTAACATCATGCTGTGCTGACCAGCAGAACTCATTCTTCAATTGCTAGGTCAGAGAAAATAGGTCACAGTTTTCTTTTCCCTAGCCTCCACCTTGTACCACTATGAAAAGTCCCTTTCTCCTAACAGAAAGCTCTTTTAGTGGAGATTCAGCAAAGAGAGAAAGTTGAAAGAAAGTGGGAATAGGAAAAATCAGTTTAAAGGAAAAGAACACACACACACACACACAAAGAGGCCATGAGAGGCAGGAACAGTGGATGAAGGAGGCTGTTCTGGGGCAAAGGAGAAAGGAGCAATGCTCACCTTGCAGAACCTCTGGTAGCAGAAGCTCCCACCTTTTGTTGCAGGCTCCAGAAGGGGAGTACCACAGCAAAACAGCTAGGGAGAATTAATTAAGGGTAGGGGTCTCTGGAAGTCATGAGCTCACCCTGTTCTGCAGTTTATATTCTCATTGAAGTTGGCTCTGCACAATGCAGTTCTGTTCTGTGGTTAAATATCATTCTCAAATCTTTAAACAACATCCACTCCTTCACCTATTGTCAAAATACAACTCATGTACAACTATTACAGTTAAGAAGGATTCTATAAATTTTAACTGGTTAGTAAACAGCCATGATGTGCCTAAGTCTTTTCTGGCATTATTATGCTGAAGTTTATTATAAACCTGAAAGATTTGCTAGGTTTCTTAGAAACCTTGTTGTTTGTGGATCTTCATCCCACCTCAGCATCTGCATTTGATAAATAAAGTTGTGATAACCTCTGTCTAATGCTATCCCTTCTATACTTGACTGTTTACTTAAGAACAATTGATTGATTATTCTATTTGCATCCCAATCACTCTCCTTCATAGCTGTGAGTGATATTTGGAAAGATACATATAAATCAATGGGATTTAAATGACTCATATTATTATTGTCTAAACATGCTTAATTTTAGTTAATTCATAACGAATATTTCTGACTGTAATATTGCATGTAGTCAACAGAGTTGCTGTTTGACCAGAAATTCTCTCCAGTCTGTAAAATGGGTACAAGAGGATTTTATGAGGTACAGTAATACACCCAGTTCTGACTACACAATATCATGCAGGCCAGACAGTAAATATTCTTCATCCTTTACAAGATCACATTTTCAGATTATGTTTAAACATTAATCACTGTGAAAAAAAAATACAGAGAAGGTATCCAAAAATCAAGGTAAGAAATGTTTTCTCCCATATTTCTGCTCTTTCTTGAGTATTGATGAATACCAGATAAAAAGCAATTCAAATGCACACAGTGTTTTGGTATAGTAGGAAATGATAAGACAGAAAGCATATGTTCTATAATATTAACAGAAATAATTGTCAATATGAATATCATGATGAATAATGTTTCTGTTTGTACAAGAAACATGATCAGATGAATGTCTGATTTTTGTACTCTTGCTGATATTCTAGAGCACTGTTCAATTAAAGTAATCAATACCTGGCGGGAAATGGAAACACGTCAAAAAACATTAATCAAAGGTTAAATAAACAAAACGAGCTTTACTGGAAATGGTACTCATCTAATATTATGACGAAGACTTGTAGATGTGGCACTTAAGGAAGCGGTTTAGTGGTGGACTTGGCAGTAGGGGTTAACAGTTGGACTCAATGATCTTAAAGGTCTTTTCCAAGCTGAACAATTCCATTATTTCAATCCATCTGAATCACTAATCCTATAAAATTATCCTATAACTCAGTACAACTACAGGAATCAATTAGCATAATGTCATCACAGCTCATCCTTCTCTTCTATAGTTTACATTTCAGATTTTTAATTGCCTCCTGTGCTGTAGACGGCACACACAGTCCTCTGTAGGCTGGAAGCATTGGTTTCTCAATGAGAAGCTGCACCCAAAGCTGCCTAATGGCCCTTGTCACTCTAGCAGGTAATTAAAAGTCTTCCCACTTTGGAATTTAGCCAGTAGAAAAGCAGACAGAATACTCTACTTGTGAAATGAGGAATAAAGGTCATACTTTGAAGGAGGAATGATAATATTTTGCAATTACATAACGTCTTTTCTTCAGGGATTCTAAGTAAATTAATAAGCATTAATTAATAGAACCTTGTAAATTCCCTAGAAAATACTTGTGCTGTTCATTATAAAAGAGGACAAAAGGGAATTCAATATCTCATTTCCATGGGATCATTCTTTCTGGATGTCTAAGTACTGCTGAATTTAGTTGGATTACTGTGTTGGAGGAATGGTTGAATATTTCTGGTCCTACAAAACCAAGATTTTTTCATGCTCAGCACCTCTGAAAGTCAGACTTTGGGTAAGAGACAGAAAATTGAAAATTAACCTGGTGCCAGGCAAAACTTTGCTGCTAATGAAGATAGAGTAACAGCTAAAATTATTATAATGTAATAATATTAAACATAAATGTAAACACATCTTTCCTTCATTTTGGGACACTTAAAGTTATCTTTGTACTCAAAAGGTTTGAAGAAAACCATATATTGATGTTTTGACTGGTCACTTGATCAAGATATGTGTTACAGTTATTCAGAGGATTTCTGTGAGATTTTCTTTTCTGCAACATTTGGATGAGTCTCAGCTTTTAACAGAAACAAAAGTCATGACTACAAAACAGCAAATGTGTTACAGGCACTCTACAGTGAAGCTTTAACATTTAGTCATAGTTTAATTTTTTTAATGTTTTCCAATTATTCTTTGGGTAAAACATCTAACATTTTTCAAATGACCTATCTACTATATGAATGTATAAAACCCAAAAAATTTTAAAGACAGAAGTTATTTTGTCAACACAGTAGCAATCAGTATGTGTACCTCCTTTATAAACATGGGTTTTTACAGAAGAATAAAATAAACTAAACTCAATACAGTTTAGCACAGCTGTAATCTTTATCTCTAAAATTCAATAATTTTAAGACAAAAAAGGGTTTTTAAAGAGTGTTTTAAAAGAGACTAGAAGTATCCTGAATGGATAATTTTTGTTCAGGACATATGCATTGTACGAGTCATAAGCCACTATCCCAAAAAAGGCCTTTTTCCCCCCCCCACTTTTTTCTTCCTGCCGTGCAAGGAAAGCAGTGAAATAGGGTCAAGGTTTTTCTAATATAAAGTATTTGTTGGTTTTTCTACAAACACTTACAAAAAACTTTCAAATTTTAATCCAAACCTTTGCAATTGGAAAAATTTTGGAAGATGTCCTGTCACATACATGTCTAAAAGCATACAAGCTTTTTGGTCAAAGAAGATGACAAATACTTTTGGAAGTGTGTGATTATTATTTCTAACAATAATTACCTAGGTTAATTAAGTTTTAGAAAATTAAATAGTTTCTATTTAATGTAGCAAGTTTAAATATGATGAATAGTAGTAGGAGACATTTCACCATGGAGAATTACCACTACTAATTAAAGAAATCATTTAGGAAACAATGCTTAATGACTTTCCACAAGTAGCTCATAGATAACAAAAGTCAAGTTAAACAGGTCTTCAAAAGAAAACATCTTATTTATTTCATTTTAGCTTCTTAGAAATCAAGTTAGAAAAAAAAATCAATTTCCACAAGTTTTTTATATGATTTATTAAGAAAATATTTCTGAAATTTGGGAGGAGTTCAGACTCCTACCAAGAAAAAGAAATCTCTCAGAAAGAAATCTTTTACTAAATGTGAAAGTGAAATAGTAGGAATATTTAAGAAATTAGTTCTGCAAATAGCAGCTAGGAGGTATATGCTGTATAGTCATTAATTGGACCACATATTGATATCTGAAGTTTTGAAAAGGAATGGAGGTTCCTTCTTATAATTGGAAGCAAATTAACAGCTTGCTTCTGAAAGACAGAAGTCATTTGTCCTCTTACTCTATTCTTTTGCTGATTTTATCCTGACTTGGAGCTTACCTGATTAAGTCAGTAAAATTGCAGAAAACTAATCCAGGAAAGAAGGTCTTTCCTGTTTTAAGAAGTGCACGCTAGTTCCTTTGCCAATTTAGAAAATTTAATTAACTACTTTATGTTCACATAAGCTTCAGAGTTGGTTTAGGATGTAGACTAGGAAAGAAAATCTGCAACCCAGAATTTGGGGATGAGATCTTTTGATGGAAGTAAGCTGTCCATTCAGTTGTAATAGGAAATAGAAAAACATTCTGTTTTTTCTCAGTAGTTTATGGAACAAAGAATTACAAATTTTTCCTAAACAGGTTAGGTCACTCACTCTTTCCCTCATGTTCTTTTTTATTCCTGTTTTAAACTTAACTCATAGAGGCAAAAGACCTGTGATAAACACTGTCAGATGCAACAGACTTGATAAGCATCAGAGGAAGCAATCTTTCAGTACATATTTCACTCTCATCGGGAATTTATCGTGAACGAGCAACAAACAACTATTAGTACTACAGTGAAGCTATGTTTATTTGTTACTGTTATTTTAGCATGTAATGAATTGCCTTTTGCATTGAAGAGGTAAACAGTTTTAAAACAGGAAATTGTTTCAATTGTCCATAACTGAATTAATGAGCTAGCCTACAGTGTAGAAAGTTAACAGAAGGCTTCAATTCACATATATAAGAATTTTTATGATTCAATGGACCTGTCTCAGAACAATTCCTTTAAATCTTACCTGGTTTTAATGTTTGTGTATTTGGGGCATTTTTGACTTGTTGATTTTAGGTTGTTGTGAAGTTTTTTTTTAAATGATCCTATGTTTTTAATGAGAAAAAATGAGAATTAACTGTACTTATTCAGATGACAGAAATTATAATCTGATTCATACAGATTTGCCATACTAAGTTTGGGGTCACTTCCAAGCCAGATGATAAAATAACAAGCACAATCCCTGTTAGAGCTCACCACAAAGAAGTGTATGCTAAAAGGGCAGGAATGTTGATGGCAATGCTAATTCTCACAGTATTTTTTCCTTTAGTGCCTTAGGCTTGGCATGCTTTTGCTAGCCTTGCTCAAGACATGCTCTGTGAATGGAACAAGCCTCTTCTTCCAGGACTTCATCCACACTCTCCCCAGACATACTTGCCTAGGGCCTGGGACTTCCCACAGCCTTCCTAGAACAGATGTCTCTTGTAAATGGACTACAGATCCTTCCTCACTAGTTAAGCATTCATATTTTGGTATGTAGAGCAGGGAATAGGTCTTTGGTTTAATTTCTGAAACTTAATCTTTGCCATTTTTTCATAACCTCTTTGATGTTGGGCTTTGAAGATTTCAACCTCCGCATTTTCAAAGGCATGTCTGAATACATTTCTGTTTGCAAAGGCACTCACTCAAGGCTGTACGGGGTTTTTTTGCACACAAAGTAATAAAGCTGCCTGATGCATATTTGAAGAAAACAGAGGGGAAATGAGAGAATAAAGCATCCTCCTACTCCTCATCTTTAAAGGCCCACCTTTCACTGCCAAGCTGACACACTCACACCATACTCATTGCAGGAGTGCATCTATGGTGTAGGTGTTTTCTAGCTGATGCTGAACTAAGTGACCATTTACCATGCATTGTGTATATTTGTAGATGCTCATTTATAATATGAAAGTTAAGTAGAATTTCTGCTGATTCTTAAATTCAGATGCTGGTGTAAAATTGAAGTACTTTTTTTTTAATTACTGATTTTGAGATAAGGTCTGAGACAGTTGTATTGACTTATTGTGAATAGTTGAAAAATGTAGGTTGTCTTCTGTGTGGGTTCTTTTATTGGATTTTATAAGACAGAAAATCTGACATTGCCATGTGGTGCAATTTAGTTAGTGTGAAAGTTATCTGTAGGTCGGTTTTTCAAAGTGATAGTTTAATTTTACTTAATGCGTGGACTTAAGTGACTTACAGCTCATTCATCTTTTGGTCTTACTCACACAAAATGGAAAGGACATTGTCAAGTGTGAGGGCATTGAGAGCTTTAGCAATTTCTTATGTTTCATTAAGGCTTGGTCAAATGCAATTGTTGCAAGACAAATAGAACACCATTTAAAGCTTGCATTTGCAAAATGTATGTTTTTCAGAACTAATAGAGTACTCTAATAAGAATTTATGAAATTAGGGAATGAAGATTTGTGATCTTTACTCAAGAGTGTTTCAAACATTATACGTATTAAATCATATGCATTCATGCTACTACTCACTTCTCAAACCACAGGAAATTCTCTTTGCTCAAATGAGAAAAAAGTCCATAAAACTGCAAAAGAGAGAAGATAAGAATCATTATGCTTTCTGCTTATGTTATATTAAAGTAGCTGCTGTATAATAGCATATTTCATATATTTTTAATCCTGCTTTCTGAAGGTATGTAATTTTCTGTGATCTTGAAATACACATATTTCTCTTCTTTGCTATTTCAAATCTACTGAAGCCAGCACTTAGCTGTTAACTTTCCCTCTTCACTGTTTTTTTGTTTTTGTTTTGTTTTGGGTTTTTTTGTTTGTTTGTTTTTTGTTTTTGTTTTTGTTTTGGTTTTGGGTTTGGTTTTTTTTTGTTGTTGTTTTGTTTTTGTTTTTGTTTTTTTTTGTTTTTTGTTTTTTTTTTCCTTGTTCTATAAAAGATCCATTCAGAAGTTCATGCTTGGTGTGAGGGATGATTTTCATAGAAAAGTTGTCCTTAATCTTGTACTTATTCTGAGTCATGTTGCATTGCAATGAAGGACTGTTTGAAAAGAGAGTACAGGTGCTGCTGAACAGAAGAATCACATATTTTCAAATATATAGATATTGCCAAAATTCAGATATTCTTCAGATGCTCATGCTTTTTAAGGATGATGTCTCATAAACCATTGTAATTTTGCACAGTAAATTTTTTTGGTGCACAAGTAATTTAGATGTAGGGGCTGGTTTTTTTCTTTTTTTTTTTTTTCTTACTGCTTGAAAATTTGTTTCTTCTTTAACAGAGATTTGGTGGTTTTAAATCTAGCACTTATATAGCAGATCTGAATCACAGGCCAGGCATTTCCCAGAAGTCTTACAACCTTTTTGGACTGCTAGTATCTCAGATTGTCTGCATGTGCACTCATGTACCTGGTCTGGCTGGGATAGTTAATTTTCATCATAGTAGCCAGCATGGGAATATATTTTAGATCTGTGCTGAAAACAGTGTTGATAATAGAGGGATGTTTTTGTTATTCCTGAGAAGTGCTTTCACAGCATCAAAGCCTTTTCTGCTCTTCACAATAGCAAACAGCCTGTTAGTACACAAGAATCTGGGAGGGGATACATCCAGGAAATCTGATCCCAACTGACCAAACTTCCATACCATGTGGGCATCGTGCTTAGCACATGAAGGAGGAGGAAGGAAGCAGGGGACATTTGGAGCTGGGATGTTTGCCTTCTCAAGCCACCATTATGCGTGAGGGAGCCCTGCTTTCCTCACAAGCTGCCTGCTGCCATGTGCAATCCATTCTGCAGGAAATGCCCACTTATGATGACATTAAGTAAAGGGAGAAGTCAGCAACTCCTCATAAAGAACCTGGGCACCAACTGGATAATTATGTGTTTGTGCCCAGGGGGAGAGAGAGAGGGAAAGCCAACTATTGATCACAGGAATTATTGCCAGCCAAGGACACACTGCTCTCCCAAGGCAGCCTCATTGCTTGTATAAACTCACAGCCTCTGTTAACAATTACATAATCACATATGCCATGCTTAGCTCCCTCTATGGCAGCTTCTTAGGTCACTATATAGGGTTTGGATGACTGTGGATTATGGTAATGATCATGCCACTCTCACCTGTCCTGCTGGTACAAAACCACAATTGCTGCAGTCCAAAGGCTGCTTTCAGATGATCAGTTTTGGAATCCAACTGGAAACAAGAATAATCCTGTGTCAAGTCAGGCAGCTGTGTACACAGATTTTGCTTGCATGACCTTTGTTTCTCTATCCAGTATATGCTATAAGCCTCCACTGAAAGGCCTCCCCTGTCTTCAGTTATCATTCTTTCCTAAAAGGTAAGAAAGGGAAACTCACAGTGACAAGGAACAGGACTTGAGATCAGTGGTACTTGTTTGTAATTTGATTCCATGTTGTACAAGAGTCTCAAGCTCTCAGTAATGCAGTTACTGCACAGTAGGATGGACCCAGTATAATAAATAGTCTGGAAATAATCTCTGGTATTCTTACAGCTTTGTCAGAAAAAGTATTCAAGTTGCCATCTGTACACTTCCCCCCTCCCCTGTAACCTTTTTTTTATTTTTTTTTCCTGTGAGTCCCAGACCCAGTAATTTCAAATACATAATAAACAAAGATAAATCATCAAGTAAGAAGAAAACATTTATTCTTCAAGCTTCGAGGATTTTTTTTTTCCACTTTTGGTACAATACCACAGTGAGCCTGTTCCCATCCTCTCAAATATTGCTAATATTAAATGAAAGTATGAAAAGTAGCATGGGATAAAATTGACAAAATGAGTATCAATTTAGAGAAGTTCAGCACGGGAAAAGGCTTCATAGCAAGTGGCATGACACTGGCTTCCCTGGACCTTGAACTAAAATGGTGAATAAACTGAGAAAGGAATTTTTTACAGTCTAAATTATGTAGGAGTATCCACACATCAAGAAGCTCATTGCTTCCCTGCACAGCACTGAGATGTCACAAATAAGTTTACAGTTCCAGTGGTCAGTTCCAAAGAGTCTTAGGCGCCTGCTGGCATTGTTAACATTTGGGTCAGGATTTACAGCAGTTTTACTTAAATCCATGCAGAGTTTCTTTTTTGCTTTTAACCCAAAGTTGACGTGAATAAATTATCAGAGGTACTTTCAGTAGGATCCGGGTCACAGAGGGGAAACAAGAAGCAAAAGAGATGCAGACATTTTTTGCCCCCAGACTTGGTGGTAGAAAAGCATTTGCTGTTGGTCAAGCCCCCTCCTTTTCCAAAGCAGTCTGTCCTCCTGTCACTGTAGGCAACCTGGTGCCTGATCTCCATGAACAGCCTGGCCCTTGCCTCTCTGTGGGTGTAATTTCTGCCCACAAGGTCTCACCCCACCCCTTTGACCACTCAGAGTGACCTGCCTGGAAATAACATCTGCTGGGAAGAAGGGACCTCTTTTAAAGTAGGACCCAGTAATGTGGATCTGGGTCTGATGCAACTGGTGCAGTCACCAGTAACAGGGGTGGCTTCCTTGACTCATTTCAAAGCCTCCCCTACTGACTGTCATGGAGCTCTTTAAGCCAATGGCTGCCTTGTAATCAGGATTTAGGTGTCAGCTGTGGGATCACCAGCCTGTTGCCACTCTGTGTGCTGTGCCTTGTAATCAAACACGAAATGAGAACTTGTGCCTGACCTCATCTGGCTCCTGAGCAGCACAGTTTACAAAAACTCATGGTATATGAGGCATTTGTATTTTTGAAAAAATCTGTATGGAAACCTTTGGAAAAACAGACTTGAGAAGAAGGACTGGCATGTTCAAGGAAAAAACAAAAGAAAATACTGTCAGTATGGATGACAAGAAAAGATGCAATGATAAATATGCAGAATATATAAGGGAAAGAACACAATTTAATACTTAATTGTCTAATCTCCAGGTAGTGAATTTAACTGAGATGTAAAATGTTGAATGAACAATTTAATTTATATAAAAAGAGAATGAGCAACAGCATCATATTTGTATCTACTTTGTGTGTGGATATCTTCTTAAGGTACTTTTGTCCTCGGCTTAAAAGGCTTTTAAAAGTCATGTGTGGGTTAGGATGGGCTGACCATTTGGCTTGTCATTTAGCATACTCCATTACTCTTTTGACAGATTGCTGTATCCTGCAGGTTGTCTGGGAAAAGGTGTGATGTTAGGGCTTTTTCTCTTCATATTTTAAAAATCATGTTATTAAATATTTTACCAGATGTTTTGCCAATTAATTCCATGGTTTCTTGTGTATCAGTGGCTACATTCGGTTCTCCTTTTTATGTCTCTTATATTTCAGTATATGTGCCAAGCACCACAGTGCTGATTCTGGAGATGAGCTATATGGTTTGCTCTTATTTAAAAATACTTTTACATAAATTTTTAATATGAACAAAATGCAGACACATAAGCAAATTCTGGTCAAGATAATGAAAAAGAAATCCTTCAGGGCAGCAAAAAAGAAATACTTGCATAATGAAATACAGAAGGCAAAATGAGTGAAGAAGTAAACACAATACCTAAGGGTTGTAATAGCCTGCTAAATCTGATTTCTTAACATTAAATAAGGGTGGTGAGAAAGACAACCTAAAAGCACAGAATAATGAAAGTTTGAGCTTTCAGCTCTTGGAAAAGAAATGTTTATATAGCTGTTTTAGTAGCAAATAAGATTCAACAATATTTTGTAAAAGTTTTCATCAGAAGGTTAGGTCAGCTATGGCTTCTTTAATGGCAATTGGCAGAAAAGTTTTCTTCCAACACACCCATAAAGAGCCAAGAACTCTATATACATAGTGAAAAACTGATACTAAAAAAATACAGCTAGACTTGTTCTCCTGATATTTTGATGCCTAGCAATGATCACTTACATGGAAAAAAAACTAATGGTGGCATATATGAATGGAAATGGATACAATAACTAGATCATTTCCAAGACAGAAATTTAACATTAAAGTGGAAGTCTTGCTGTGCAAGCATTCACCTACAGGAATATTTATACATCAATTTTCTATGGTCAATATCTATGAATTTAGTAGTACTTTTACTATTCAATATGGAAAGAACTGGAGGATTTTGCCATGTAATACCAATGCACAGCACATAGGTATGATGATGTCCCAACACAGACCTGTGCTCAGATTGTGTCGAGCACAAAGGGTAATTGTGAATGGGGTGACATCCGACTGGTGACCTGTCACTAGTGGGGTTCTGCAGGGCCTCAGCCTCGACATCCTCATAAATGACTTGGAAATAAGTCTGGAAGGAAGTTCGCAGATGATATAAAACTGGGAGGAGCTGTTGACTCCCTCCAAAACAGGGAGGCCCTACAGAGACCTCAACAAATCAGAGTGCTGGGCAATCACCAATCATGTGATGAAATTCAAAGGGAGAAAGTGCTGGATTCTTCACCTGGGATGGGACAAGCATGGATGTACAGACAGACTGGGAAAAGAAATGCTAAAAACATTTCTGCAGAAAGGGACCTGGGACCTCATCTAAGGCAAGTTGAAGAGGAATCAGCAGTGCCCTGGCAGCCAGGAAGGCCAACTCTGCCCTGGGGAGCATCAGGCACAGCATCACCATCCAGGAAAGAAAGGGGATTGTCTTGGTCTTCTCTGCACTGGGGCAGCCTCACCTTGAGTGCTGGGAGTAGGTTTGGGTGCCACAATATAAAAAAGACATTAATTAAGCAACATAGTTAGTATGAATATTACACAAATGAGTTTGCTAAATTATTTGCTCATCTTTTGCTTTTAAGCATCACAGTTAGAATTTTAAGCATCCATAAATCAAGAAATTTGAGAATATTCGAAAAAATTGAAATTTGAAAATGCTTGGGGATTTTTTTTATAATGAATCATAACGTATTAGGAGTTTACATTATCATTTTATCATCAGACCTAGTCATAATGTTATGCAAAATTGCATATTTTCTACTTTGAGAGATTCACTAATCTGTGTTTCCTGAAAGTACTTTAATTGAATTTTAATTACTTTTTTCTAAGACTGTTGCCTTTTTTCTAACCAGAGAGATTTTTGCTTCCCATATGGCTCACAGGATTTAACCCAACTTAAAATTTCATAGCCCTTTAATTTCCCTCTACTGGATAAGCAGAAAACATTTACTTCAGAAAACAATAGTAAAGTAAGTGATTATAAGAATTTTCTTGTGATTTCATGAGAAGTTGTCTTTGCTCATCTCTTCATTTTTTCCTCAAACAAGATAAAATACATATAAAGGTCAAGTTAACAAGGCATTCAAACATCACTTTTGAACTTCAGTTGTCTTTTGGAACTGTCTGCTGAGCTCTTACTATCTACTACAGATTAATCAGTTATGATATATTAACCAAGTGATTTCACTGGGGTCTTCATGTCCTGTTTAGTTCAATGTGCTAAACTAATGCAAATGACATCCATTCAGTATTATTTCAATATGGCATGTTCTAAATAGACTTAAAACAAATGATTGAATAGGTTTAGCAAATAAAACAAATACTGAAACCCTAGGATAAATTGCACAGGCCTTCCTTCTGCCAGGCTTGCTCAGTTGTTAAAACTAGAGGGAGGAAAAAGATGGGGTTTACTAATGAAACAAGACTTCTTTTTGTCCACAGTTTCAAGGACATAATCACTGTCAACCCTTTTCCTGCAGACTCTAATTTAAAAAATCCTTGAATGAGATTACTTTCATAAATCAACAAAAAATATTGTAAAGCCCTTTTCATTAGCTATGTCTTAATGCTTAATAAAAGCTAATGTTTTAAAACCTTTTACTTTTTTGTCACACCCTCAAATCATGAGGAGAACTCAACACCAAGGTTACATCTAACTCAGCGACTAACATGTGCAAATAAGCTCAAATTTATAAAGAAAAATATTTGACACTGAGGACCAATATCCACAATATCTACGCTGCAGGGGGTGTGTAAAACTGGTCCTGGTGAGTCCCCATGGCCTGAATGTCTATTTGTGGATGCACTTTACCAGGTGTGCTCCCAATGCATTTTGTGGTTTATCATCATTTAAGATAAATGCATCTCATGAATTCCAAGATCACTCAGTTTTAAAATCAAATTCGTATGAGAGTGAATCAGGAGAGCCACAGCAAAAGATGTCTCCTGATCCAAACCAGAATGCTAATGCAGATGCACTCAGAGTGGAAGGAATAAAAGCACTATGTCTTTCAGATAAGAGCAAGATGAGTAGGAGTGTTTTCCAGCATTTTTCTGGTGAGGGATGTCTCTACTTACTGGAAGGATCACCTTTAAAGGAAACCATTTATGTTCATCTTCTCGCTGTCATAAAGCCAGAATCCAAGGTGTCTGTAAGTGAAATACTCCATACATCACTCCTCTGTAAAGTGGTGGGATTTAATGAATTAAATGTAGCAGCTTCTTTTTGACATAGGGATATATCTGCTTCTTAGCAGGATGTCTTCTCTGGCTACTCAAAGCATCCCTATGCTTATCCTGTCCTAATGCATCAAAGGGCACCCCAGATGCATTGTAACAAAGCCTTTCATTATATATGATCACAGTTTAAATTTCACAAAGTAATACATTTTTTATGTAATTATCTCCTCTACTTATCCTAGCACTGTAGACTTTTTCTTCATCTCAGTTTTGATGACACTGTATTTCATCTAACACTTGAATAAAACTTATGCCAATATATACTTTCTTTGAGCCTTATAACATTTTGAGATTCCTATATGCCATTAAGCCTTATACTATATGTGATGTCTCAGCTTTATTTAGATCTCTGTCTCCCTGCAATTTCTTTACTAGCTGTGTTACACTTTTTTTCCACCAAGGAACAAGAATTTTTATTGCCTTTCAAGCAAATGGATTAAAAATATTTTTATTAGCTTCTCTCATAGCTGCATTTGCCTCATTAGTATTACAAAAGTCAGTATCATCATTTGTGTGTATCTTTTTCAGTAGCCTGTGAACCTTCAGATTCAGTCCTAGGTGAAAATGTATGAAATTTTATTTTAGTGAACAAATTGAGTTCTTCTCAAACTCTCTTTTGTATAACTTTTCTAATGGAGGGAAGGGGAAATCCAGCAGGAATGCTCACAAACATTTGATTAATGGTTCTGCCCATCAGTCTGGTTTTCAAGTATTTTGTCCTTGCATTTAAAAGAAGAGTGAAATATGACATAAGGCAATGAAATAGCATGCTGTTAAATTGCTGCTTATATTCAGAGTTTTTTTTATACCTTTGCTCTAAATGTAAGACATACAGCTCAAAGAATGTCATAACATGCTCTGCTACTCAAAAATGCCTGCCAGAAAATTGCTGCAAAATTCTGGACCCTGGCCATACTCTTTTGTGCATAAAGTCAGCCCTGAAAAAACATGTACAGATGGATGGAAATAAGGGTAGTCTAAACCCTTTGTCTATACAACCCAGATCATCAATATTTGCAATCTGGTGAAAGGATGTTACCTCCTTATATTACTGTCAATGTAGTCTTTGCTAGCCCATTATTTGACACAATCTCATTAGAAATTGTGCAGTAATAGTAACAAAAGAAGGAAAGTGATAGAAAGAGTCTGAACACTTTTTCTGGATGCAGCTGGATTCAGTAAAAAACAATTTCCTATGTTGGCTTCACAGCAGTTACATGAGTGTTAATTATGACCGAATAGTTTGGAGGAAAGAGCTGATATTGCTCCATGTGATCAGAAAGATTCCTTTCCAAAATCCAAATTTTACTTGAAAAAAATTAACCTCCCCATATTTCAAAACAGTTTGATGATTTACAAAACAGAACTTCAGATTTTTATTGCTTGTGAAATGGTTTTTCTTTTCACCTTCTGATGTGCATTAATGAAGAAAAAAATGCAAGAGAAAAACCTTGAAGAATAGATTATACTGAATATTGGTTTTCATTATATATACACACACCCCCTTGAATTATTATGTAATTTATAAGCAAAATTATATCTAAAAAATTAATTAATATAAAATGTCTCTGCTAAATAAGTACAACCTAAGCTATGTCAAACAAACCACTAAACAGTAATAAGCCTAATTTTCAATCTTTAGAATTAACACATCTCACCTCATTGCTATCAAGAATCAGAGCTATGACTTTAATTGTAATTCTCAAATTGAGGATCAACCATGAAAGCATGTGCACACACAGAGGAAGAAGTCATTGAAGTTTTGAACAAACTCAGAGTAAAATTAAGAAATTTGATTCACAAAGTAAGTGATGTAGTTTTTGATGCTCTTTACCAAGGTTTTATAGCAGGTTTTTTCAGAAAAGCTCATGCAAACATCCTTGTCCCACATGAGAATCAGGCTGTGCTCCAGTGAAAAGTATTGCATCAGTGATCCCATTAATATGGACACAGTGACATACTGTGTGTAAATACACACTGACATCACCTTATGTGTGCAGAGAAGTTACCAACACAATTATTTTAAATCAGAAACATAAAGGCACACAGAGGGTTATTTATTCATCCAAGCTCAGGGTAGCTATCTGTGGAAGAGAGTGTTCCTGACTATGAGACCACCCTCTCTCTCTGATGTTCAGCAGAAGAGCAGAGTGTGTTGCTCAACACCTGAACATTAGTGTAGTATTCCCCAGGGATTTTTTAACTTGAGAAATACTTATCACATATGTGTGTCTTCTTCGTAATTTTCATCAAGAATGAACACCTTAACATGATTAAATTGCAAATATTTAAAAAACAAAAAAAAAAGTTACCGATACATTCAGTTTAAAGCTAATTTCATACTAAGTGAATCTCTACTCTTTCCTCAGACTTTTTATGTCTGTTACAGTAAAAGTTTGCTTTATTAAGGGATAGAAAATATTGAGGTAAATGCAAAAATCATGGTATTAAAACTGTGCTTTTCTTTGCTTCCCTGTATAAAATAGAAAACTGTTTGTGTCAAAAAGAATTATAAAGAAACAATTGTTTTCTAAAGCCATCATTTAAAATAATCATTAAGCCATATTTTCAATGTCTTATAAATAATACAGAAATATGTTTGTTAATAATTTACACAGAGACTTGACAGTTTCCTCCAAGCAAATCAGTCATTATTGCTACCAAAACAATGTAACCCAGAGCATGCAGCATTGTTTTTGCTGTGTTTAGGGAGAAAGGAGTGGGTGATGTTCATCCCAATTATACTGACAAGAACAGAGGAAAACCAAAGGCTGTTTTTCAGTATTTGTTTAAACACGTGAAATAAGGAATAATGGCATTATAAAAAGTTATTCTGTGACCAAAACCCATTTGTTCTACTGTATTTTCATTATCCACCTGTATTATTTTGACTGCATCATCACTCAAAAACCAGTTATATGTTTTAGAGATTTATATTAAATTCCAGATTCTGTTGCATGAATTTATTTAAAAACAGAACAAAATACACAAAGCAATTTAAAAATAACTGTGTACTCTTACCAAAACAGATAACATGATCCATCAGTGGTGGAAGATTGAACACTGGGAGGCCTCTTCTACTTTTTCAACTTTGTCCTCAGCTCTCACTCACTGGCCCAATTCAGGAACATAACTGCTTGTGTCAGCTTCATTCTTAAGTTCACCTAATTTTCATGTCATTCATAAAGAACAGAGACTGAGTACTAAAATGACAGTTTAAACAATCTGTTTCTTAGACAGATCAAATGCGTCAGGAGAAATTTGTCAAAACCAAAAGTATTACCGCTGTCCTTTAAGCAGCTCTTTATCCTTCTTCGTTTCTGTTTCTCCTGCAAGTGGTATTAGGTACCATATCCCAAAGGTTTTTCTATGTTTATTTTAGCTTTATGTTTAATACAGGTGCACAAAGAAACTCTGTACATAAAAAGTAGTCAATAAAGGAAAAAGCTTCTTTTTGATGCATACACAGACTCTGCTAGGACATCATTATGGATCATCAACAAAATTCTGTGGTTTTGAGAACTGGTACAGCAATAACTCAAATGTGAAACTGTAATAAATAAGAAAACAAGATTGAAGAACACCCTGAGATACAATGTATTAAGAAATCCCCTCTACTCAGCCCTAACAAGGCGACATCTGGAGTCCTGTGTCCAGTTCTGAGCTCCTCAGTAAGAGAGAGACATGAAGCTCCTGGAGCAGGTCCAGTGGAGGACAATGAGGATGATGAGGGGACTAGAGAATTTCTCTTATAAGGAAAACCTGAAGGAGTTGTGCCTGTTCAGCCTTGAGAAGAGGACTGAGAAGGGACCTCATCAATGTGTATTAATATCTAAAGCTGAGGGGGGCCAAGAGGATGGACCCAGGCTCCTCTTAGTGGTGCCAACTTCTAGGACATGAGGCAATGGACAGGAACTGATGGACAGGAAGTTCCACCTGAATATGAGGAAGAACTTCTTTATTGTGCGGAGGACCAAACATTGGAGCAGATTGCCCAGAGGGGTTGTGGAGTCTCCCTCACTGAAGATATTCAAGAACCATCTGGACACAATCCTGTGCCATGTGCTCTAGGATGACTCCACTTGAGCAGCGAGGTTGGATCAGAAGACTCACTGCGATCCCTTCCAACCTGATTGTTTCTGTGATTTCTGTAATTTATGATCCCTTCTTACAAAGGATGAAGGTTTGAAAAACATGCTGTCAACAGGTAAAGATAAGAAAGAAATTAATGTATTTGCTTGCATCCCATGTATCCAATTTTAATAAAAATAATAGCATAAGTACGTATGCATGAGGATATAACTCAAAACTCCTGAGTATCCCTAAATCCAGAAGCTATAATTGACTTTAGATATTAATTTGTCATTAACTGTCTATTAATTTGCATTTTACTACTCAGGAGTGGGTCTTGCTAGTGTTGAGATCTGCTGGTACAGCACTGCAATGAGGGGTCAAGGTTTTGATTGTGGGATCTGTTTATTTATTTGTAGCTGTGTATGGATCAAGGGATGAAGAAAAAAGTGTAAACAGAGGATACTTGCAGATAGGTAAACACCAATATCTTTAAAATAATCTAATTTTAACTCTGTGTGATTGCTTCTGGAATGATTCTATTGAAGGAAGTTTACTGACAGAAATATGATGAAATACTTTTGTAAGACAAATTTCAAAGTCAAACCAAACATCACTGCCAAGAAAAATAATCCCTGGATTTACTTTTAACCAGTAATAAAAGAAATGCCTATTATGATCAGATTTCTAATCTAAGTCACTCATACTTCGCAATATGATCATTAAACAAAAAATTTCAAGCAATCCAGAAAACTGCAATGAAATTTTCAAATAACACAAGCATTTCTTTTCTGTATTTTTTTCCTCTCTTATTTTTTATCTCATCCATGATGGCTACTAAGTCAGGAGAAACACAGTCTCTTTCATTTAAAGCTTCATTTCACAATGAAGCAAAACTAAGAAGCATGTTAGTGTGCTTACATAATGGATTTAACATCTTTTCATATAAAACAACAAGGTATTTTGCTATTTAATCTATTTATGCCTCTCAAGCAAAACAATAATCTTGTATAACTGATTTGCCTTCACCTTCAAATTGTTGGCCACCAAATATATCATGAAATGATGTTTTTATCAATGTAAGAGAAATATTTGAATGCACAGATAATGAAGATCAGATAATAAATCAGCAGACAAATCCTATAATGACATTTGGTAGGATAAAACTATCACCAAAAGTTATAAGAAAGGGTCTGAGCCTTTCTGAAGAAATACTAGTTGCTTAGAAGCAGGTTACACCTGGGAGTCTGAGCAGACTTGTGAAAAATGGTGAGGGTAAGGAAAACCAGTTGACTACAGAAGAATTTTGGAAGGAGTAAAAAGGGAATCAGCTAAGTACATTTGACAAATATTGCATTCTTGTTTCTATTCTGTTTTAAGCACTCAGTCTAAAGATGAAGCTGTGTTCATATATAGAATACAGAATAGATAAATATTAACAAGAAAAGGAAGATCAACTTCTAAAAGTTGAAAAAAATTTTTTTTTACAGTAGAAAAGGAACAGAAAGGGAAATATCCATGTCAGAACATGTGTGGCCCTTGGGAAATTCTGTCTTGAATTAAAAACTTGCTGATAAAGGATACTCAATAAAAGCTAGTGAGAACTGTAATAAACCACGAGGATCAGAATATGATTGGCAAAAATTCCCAAAGGATGAAACACCTGAAATACTGACTTCATACAAAACTCCTCTCCAAACTTCAAAATGCTGTCGTACCCTAAGACAGATGATGGGTTGTCAATTAATAGAAAATTCTAGGGAGTTTAGGAGATGCCAACCCATCAAGTCAAATGTCTGTACTAAGCACATCAGTAAGAATAGTCTAGAAACATTAGAATCACTGAAATAATAATATTTGCTGACTACTGGATTCAAGATAGAAAAGATGTTACCCAAACATGACCAATTTGCAAAAGGATCTCAAATTATGGAAAATTATGTATTAAAATGGCAAATCATTTCAACATAGATTGCGGGGGTCGGCTTCTCCAACGGTCGTGGCTCCGGCCAGCCCTGCTGCCTCCACAAACCCGGGGTTCACTTAGCCAGCGGGGCAGCAAACACCTAACCGAGTCAGCGCGCACGAAAAGAAATGAAGAGCGGGACTCTCGGGGTGTCAACCAAGGCGATGCGGATCTACCAAGGTGGCGTCCCAGAGAGACACCAGTCCTTGGTAGGACCGGCTTTTTATTAACAAGGGGTGGGTCTTAGGGTAGGAGGTCTCTCTTAAACAGTCCAATCAACAATGAACAGCAACATGGGGTGATTACAACTGGGCCAATAACAACTGGTTGGGAGGGAGCATGCACAATGAAAGGGGAGGAGGAATTATATAACTGGGAAGATTGACATATAACGGGTAAGGAGTAAACAACTATTATGGGATGCAGGGGTCATGGCAACAGGGAAAAGGCGGGAAAACTGTGAGGGGATGGAGGCCATCTTGAACAATAGTAAATCAATGGTAAAATTACAACTTTTGAACAAATATCAACTTCAACAATTAAATAACTGATCAGAAGTCACACTCGCACCTCCACAATAGATAGATGTGAAATTCCATACCTTCGACATGAAAACCCTAATTTTATGTAACAGAGGATTGGCTCTGAGCTGGAGAACACCCCTCATAAAGAAAAGCTTGGGCAGAAGGTGAACAAATGTCAGAAACCAACCTGGAAGGAATGGAAGACAAAAGAGAAAACAATGCTATCCTTCATAGAATCACAGAATGGTTTTGATTGGAAGGGACCTCGAAGATCATCTAGTTCCTCCCGCCCTGCTGTAGGCAGGAACACCTTTCACTTGACCAGGTTCTCAGATCCACATCCAGCCTGGACCTGGACATAGTTGTGTATCATTTTCAGTGTGAGCAGCTCTTGCAGTTTTGGTGCTTCCCTCTTAGAAAGAGTATACTAAAACTGGGACATTCTCAAAGAAAGTAATAATGATAGCCACAGGGATGAAACAGCTGAGGTTTGTCCAATGGACACGCTAGACTGCTGCCATGTAGAGAAATAAAGGATAACTCAGGTAGGAAGAGATAGCAGTCTAGAAAATTTTGAGACTTGTAGGTGACTTTATCTTCCACACATAATAACAATGCCAGAGGTTATGACCTGAATCCAAATAACATTCAAAACACACTGAAAGATGTGATTCTTCACAGAAAATCTTATAAAGTCATGAAACTCCCTACTACGTGTTATTCTGAACTCTGAAAGTGGCAAAAGCTATTAGATGAAACCTATAATAAATTTAAAAACAAAAATAAAAAACAAGGATTATTTGCATACAGATAGCAGTTCTGGTTCAAGAAGTTACTAAGATAAAAACCTGGGTGTATAGAAGAGTGTTATTATATAATTTATCTGTGCTAGTGCTTTTTCCTAAGTATCTATTTCTCTCTTGAAAATAGGATTGAGGGCTTCTGTGCATCTGGTCTGAACTGATATGAGTGGTCTTATGTGCTTATGACCCAGCAAAGGTATAATATGCAACCACCCTTTCACAGTTATTTTTGCAAAAGGTACTATATACAATATTACAGTCTGTAATAAATCCCGTTCTTTCTCTTTAACCTCTAGTTCATTCAGTAAGCTGGATGGATGTCTGAAATTTAAAAAAAAAAAAAATAGTAGAGGATCATGTAGCTTATCCCATAATTTGCCCTAATTCTACATCTTTTGAGTAGGCTTGGTATTATTCTCTTCAGAGTGAAAGATTAGCCTGTAGCAAAAAGACCTATTATTTGGAAGAGTGCTTCTGTGAGGCAGCTGGGTTCTGGTAGATGTCAAACTACTTTACTGTGGCACCAAATCCAAGCTCATCAGTTTGCTAATTGTGCCAGATAATTAATTATAAGAGTTGATGCTGTTCATAGACAGTTGGTTGACAGCGTATGAGAAGATCAGGTCTACTTGCACTCATCTGTTTAGGTGTGCAACCTTGGTATGTTACAATGCTGTAAAATAATGCTGTGGTTTAACCCAATCTGACAACTACGCCCCACAGCCACTCACTTGTCTCTGGTGGGATGGAGAAGAGTATTGGAGTAAAAGTGAGAAAACTCATGGGTTGAAACAGAGAGAGCTTAACAGGGAAATCAAAAGCCACATGCACAAGAAAAAATAAACAAGGAATTAATTCGTTGCTTCCTATGGGCAGGCAGGTGCTCAGTGATCCCAGAAAGCAGGCCCCCATCACATGTAACAGTGTCTTGAAAAGACAAATGCCATCTCCCCAAACATGCTCTCCCCTTCCTTATCCTTCCCTCAGTTTTGTAGCCTAGGCATGCTGTCATATTGTTCATTCTGCCCTTTGGGCAGTTGGGATCAGTTGTTCCAGCTCTGACCCCTCACAACTTTTACCCAAGCAGAAAAGGCCTTGACTCTGGCTAAACACTTCTCAGCAGTGACAAAGCCATCTCTGTATTACCAGCACTGTTTCCAGCACAAATGCAAAATACAGCACTATGCCAGCCAGCTACTATGACAAGAGCTACTTCTACCCAAGCCAAAACTAGCACAGGTAAAAACAAGTTGTAGTAAGATGTTCAAGACTTCTTTATTTTAAACACTGGATTAAAACTATTAACTTATCAGCAAAAGTTTTAATGAGCTTTAATAATACTAGAAGAAATAAAAGTGACAGAATTTTTTGTGCACTGGAAAAAAGGTAAAAACCCAAAACATTATTTAAAATGTTTCTGAACTAATGGAGATAGCATTTATCAACTTCAGTCAATGGACTTTATTGTGATATGCCAATGAAAAACTGGAGTAACACTAATGGTAAACCAGGTCTTTAATTTTTATATCAATAGCATTACCTCAATCAGAGGGTTTTTATTCTGTCACTTCTTTCCATTAATCATCTCCAAGATTCAGAGGGTTCTGTTCCACATATGTTGTAGTAGCCCACATGTAACCTTGCTTTCTATTTATATTTGTGTGTGCCATCACTTAGAGGATGTGGTTTTGAAAATGTTCAAAAGCTGCTGATTTTTTTTAAACGAAATTAAAAAAAAATCCTATAAATTCTGAGAATAATAGAGGATGTAATTGATAGACAAGTTTCTTTTTATGGAGGACAGCATATGCTGGAACCCAAAACAAAGAGGAAGATGATAAAATACCACCACAGCAGCTAAGACTTCTTACCTCACCTACAACATGTTGAATTTGTATGTATTAAAATGCTGAGTGAAACCATTTTCCTCAGAATAAATTGCTAGTAAAATACAAGTACTTTGACAGACTGGCAGAGGTAAATACATTACATTTGATTAAAATTTCCACAATGATCTCTTCTTTCAATTCCCTCCCCTACTTTTGTTAGATAAATGAAGGTTTGTACCTTATTAATAATTCTCATTATGATCTTTTGTAGCATTTTTAGAAGCAAGTTATTTTGCATGGTATTGCGAGGTGCTATCTACTCCATTTGGAAAAAAAGAAGTGACACAGATGTGATGGATCCTGACACTTGTCAATTATAGTAATACAATTTCAGGTAAAAAGAACTCTTTTTCCACATGAAGTATTGTAATATTACTGAATTAATTTGCCCAAAAGATGTGCAAAAAGAGAAATAGGTAGGAATCCACTGGACAACTGGCAATTGAGAATAAGGAAAATATTTGTGGACAAGTAAATCACAGTAATATATCCAAACCCATGTAAGTCATAGAATCAAAGAGTGGTTTGCATTGGAAGAGACCTTAAAGATCTAGACATCTTCCACTAGATCAGGTTGCTCAAAGTCTAATCCAACCTGACATTCCAGGGATGGGACATCCATGTATCTGAGACCTCTTTTGTTGCCCCACCACTCTCACTCTCTCAGTAAAGAATAGGAGTCAAGACAGGAGTTACACTTATTTTAATAATTCTTGTGGAATTCTGTAGCTTTCACCAATGAAAAATTAAAAAAAAAAAAAAAAAGAAGGAGAGTTCTCAGAAAAACTAAATCAAGTTTTCTAATTAAAAATGGAATGTGCCATGGGGTTAAGCTCCTTATTAGAAAACCAAAATTATATTTTCAGAATATTAGTTTCCACAACAGCATGTGAAGCACAGTAACAAATGGGATCCTTTTGCTTAAGAATCTCTCCTTATAATGACCAGATGTTCAAAATTACAAAATGTAAAGTTTTTATTTGGTCATAATAGCAGTACTTTCGAAGGGTATGGCTACTGCCTTCTATAATGTTTTTCTGTGATGGAGAATTCCTACATGTATTTAAATCTATGTTTTACTTAGTATTATCTGCGGTTCTGTTACAGTCACCTACTGACAGCTAAAATTTATTCACCTCATTTGACTCATACAACTGTTATATGGTAACCCAGTCCCTCCTGCATTGTTTCTATAATGATCTAATAACTTCCTTCTCATTAAAAGTCAGTTTTACTCCTTTCTTTTATATGTCACACTTCAGCTCCCACTTATTCTCTATCCTTATTTTCAGCAACATGATCAGCTTCATCTGGGTATTGATCTCAAAGGTTATTCAGTTTACAATCCAAATAACTATTAAGTAAGTTATTTTTCCTTGCATGTTAGAATACATGAATACTAATGTTTTCTTGATTTAATACTCCTCCTCATAGAAGTCTGGTGTATGACCAAGTTAGTCATTTAAGGAAGGAAGACCTGTGAAAATGTGTTAGCTTTCTTTCATTTGCTATTTCACCAATGAATAGGAGATCAACCTTAAGACATCTTTGTGATCTTGAGAGTTATATTCATGTTGCAAGGATCTAGCAAAGATCAGAAGAAAATACATCCCATACATTTCCTTTCCTTCCTTTGAATTTCCTTCAATTTCCTTTCCTTTTATTTCCTTTCCTTCAATTGAATTATATAAAGAGTTAATTTCGTAATGACTGGTCTGAATGATATTGTACAAGGAATGTAAGCATAAAGGGTAGAATTTTGATTCTGTTAGGGAATGAGAAAGCTTTGATTTAATTCGAGTCAATCTAGGGCTTAACCATACAAGCTTATCAGATGATACAAACTATAATATATGTCAGATTTATTTTCTTCTTTCTCTGCCTTATTTTTAATTCTGTCATTATTTCTCCTTATGTAGGCTTATGTGTATCTATACACTGTATTTATTTACATATCTATACATGCAGATATATGTTAATACAAGTGTATATATACTTATGTATATATTTGTGTATAAGCTATGTGCAAAAGACACATCCATCTGTTGTCAGGTTTTTTTCATTTGATCTATATTGAAAGTAGTGGGCTTTTCTCTAATTATTAATATACACATAACTTGAGTTCATAAATATAGTATTAGTTTCTATATGGAGTAGATTTGTAAATCTTAATGAAGACATGATCTTCAGGTTTTTTTCTGAAAGCACTAGTGAGTAAGTCTATTGAGTAACAGAGGCATAGTCTGTATTTTTGTGTGTTCTTTGCAATAACAATATGATTATTTTTTTTGTCAGTGAATTTTGCCATAGAACCAATGGACATATGATCACTTTAAGCATAAATAAATCTGTTTAACAGCCATTTATATGTGAATAAATTTACAAACTAAAGTTGGAATTTACAGATTCAACAGGCCAAAATAAATATCACTAAAAGCTTTTAATTTTTTAAAATTTGTTTCAATCAGTATTTAAACCTTCTTATAACACTGATAATTATGACAGCTTGCCTCTGAAAAATGTCCAGGAGTTTTAGCATCTTCCATATAAATATCCCAGAAATTCTGTATGCAGCAATTGATAAAGTGGGAGATCAGCTGTTACTTGGGATTCCTATATTTATAGGTACAAAAGTAAACTTTTAAAAGTTTTTAAAAGCTTTTAAACTTTTAAAAGTTTTTAAAACTTTTAAAGTCAGTGTCCTACTCATCAACAACAATTGATCATGCAAGCAGCTACTCAGGTTTATTCAATTCTTCTACTCTCCTTATTCCTTTACTTCCAAGAGGCCAAGACTAAAATACTCTGAGTACAAAGTAGGTTGTTACATATATTTTTCCTCAAAATATCTCAAAAATATTGTGCTCATCAGCTGCTCATTTTTATTTGCATTTTAATCTCTTCTCAGATGTCTATTTGAATTGGTCTTCTCATGTACATTGCTCTTATGAAAGAGGGCCTATTATCAAAGACTTCATGAGAAATTAATTTTAATTTATGCAATCTAGTGCAAAGGATTTTGACCAATACTTGATTATAAAGTATGTATCACTCTTAGGGTGTGACTACCAAAACATAAGATAATTTATACAGTAATAGCTTTTCCTGTATTTTTTTGATACTTGGCTTCTGATCTCAATGCAGAATGAGATGTTATATCTGGTCATACCAAATATGATAAGCTATTTAAAGTAATAAATATTTTAACTAGCTCCATTGATCCAAAACAGATCAATTTTTGCTTTGTAATTCAGTAAACATCCATGAAGTTTAAACAATTTGCAGAAGACAGCAGAATAAAAATATGTAATAGTCTCCATTTACAATAATAAAGATGGGTTGCATTCTTTAAATAATGGATAATTCATGCTGGTGTCTAATTTTTTGAGGATTTTATGAAAATATTTCTGTTTAACATTCCATTTTCGAACTAAACATTTAAAACCAAGTAACATGAATATATATTCAGAAAAAAAGATCTTCAGCTATCCTTACCACAAGCATTACAGAAAAGACTATTCGGTGGAAATTATTAAACTTGGTCCACAGCAATCCAAACTTTTATTTTAATCATTCTATATTTACCTAATTCATAGTGTTGTAAAAATTTGTTGGTCATTCCTTTAAAAGACTTAGTTAAGCACGTACTCTGATCTCCACTGTTATGTGTCTGGTTTCTTTTCCACAAAACTTCAAATTTACTCAAGTACACTCTGTTTCCCTACCCTCACTCTACCAGAAAACAAGAAAACCAAACCAAAAAAGCCCAACAAAACCCCAAAAAACGAAACAAACAAAACCAACAGGAATGCTGCTCTGCTGACTGAAAGGATGAAAAGGTTAACTCAAGCACAAGCTAACATTACAGTCTTATCACCAAGAGCTCTATGCAAAGGACTACAAAAAATGAGCCAAACAAATTAATCTGATTTTCAATGAATAAGCCTAGTAACAGCTTGCACAAGTGCATTGGGCACACCCTTCCATTACAATCTTTTTTTCATCTGGAAATCTACCTAAATATTTTAAGCCTGTTGAAATATTTGAGGTCTGATATTCTCTAAGACATCTTTCCCTTCACAGGTGAATAAGTTAAACAACAACTGGGCCCAGCACTGGAGGCTGGGGGACACCACTAATGACAGTCCTCCTACCAGGCTCTGTGCCACTGATCACAACTCTCTGAGGTCTGCCATGCAGCTGGTTCTCAATTCACTTCACTGCCCACTCTGAGCTTGTCTATAAGCGTGTCATGGGAGACAGCGTCAAAAGCCTTACTGAAATCAAGGTAGACAATATCCACTGTTCTTCCCTCATCTATACAGCCATTGTCCCATCATAGAAGACAATCAGGTTAGATAAGCACAATTTCCCTCATGTATTCATCAGCTTTCAGCGACTTCTATATACAAATCAAAGAAGGTGTACAAAGAGCAGAAGTGTTCTATATGTATTTCTAAAGATTTTTTAAAAATAGAACATGACATGTTTAAGTGAAAAGTAAGAAAGCTTGAGCTATAGTAGATGAAAGTGTTCCAGCATCAGTTTAACATGGTCCCAGATAAAGTTGTGCTAAAAGAAAGTGATTAAAAAATCCCTGGTTGAACGTTATATTAAAAATGTTTCCAAGAAATTACTTGAGGGAATCTGGTTGTATTGCTTTTCCTTTTGATAAAATTTGATAAGGTCATTTGGTGCCAAATTACCTATTACTCCTAAGCAAGATTAAAGTTTTTTACACAGAGTGTCAGTTGAGGGATGAAAAGCTCTTTGAAGGGGTTCCCAAAACTCTCTTCATGAATATTTGGAAAATCATTTTATAACTCAGGTTTTCTTTGCTGCTCTAGGGAGGTTATTTGCTCTACCTAAAGAAGCCTTCCCTGCAACAGTGCTAACACAGCAGTGTATACTTGTACCGAAATAGGCCCTGTCTATATTGAGGATTTACAGGATTAAACTGATCCATTGGAAAACTTTGTGCTGGCAAATACTTCTCCATTAAAATCAGAGTTGAGCAGTTTTTTAACTGAAACAATAATATTTAAAGAAAAATTCAGATCCTGGAATTGCTGATTTTAAAAATAGATATAAGGTTTGTTTAAAAATTCTATCTGGGCCAAAACTGATGGATTATTATTAAAACATTATTTCCTTTTCCTTCAAGAGCCAAAAGAATAGAGTTCTATTGCAGGGCATTCCTTCTTCTTTTCCATACACTTTCAAATCTCCATCCTGCCAAGACACATTTGTATTTGTGAGTATTATTTAATGGGAATCACAAATTTCAGCATTATATTCCTAAAAAAAAAAAAAAGAAAAAAAAAAGTGTGTTTATTTATCTATTGGTCCTGAACCCAAATAAATAATAATAATAATAAATTACTAGATAAGACAAGATTTTCAACAATCATCAGTGAATACAGTACTGTTTTGTACTAATCTGTGTCTTGCCTGCAATGACAGGGGGATCCATACAACTGGCTGTATTGGAGGCTGAGATTAGCCTGACAGAACACAAGAAGTAGAATGTGCTGGTTTTGGCTGGGGTAGAGTTAATATTCTTCAAAGTGGCTCAAATGGGGTTGGGTTTTTGTTTTGTGCTGAATACAGGGTAGATAATACAGAGATGTTTTGCTATTGCTGAGCAGGGCTTGCACAGAGCCAAAGCCTTTTCTGTATTTCTCACTGCCCTCCTGACAAGGAAACTGGGGATGCCTGGGAGGTGGAAGCAGACATAGACAACAGGTGACCCAAACTGACCAAAGTGATGTTCTAGACCATGTGACATCATACTCAGTGTATAAACTTGGGGGAAGTAGGAGGAATGAGGGCACATTTGGAGTGTTGGTGTCTGTCTTCCCAAGTCCCTGTTGCACATGATGGGGCCCAGCTCTCTTGGAGATGCTTGCCCATGAGAAGCAGTGATTAATTCCTTATTTTGCTTTACTTGAGTGGATGACTTTTACTTTCCCTCTTAAACTGTCTTTATCTCAGCCCACGAGTTTTCTATCTTTTACCCTTGCTCTTCTCTCTCCTATCCTGCTGGTGGGTGTGTGAGTGAGTATCTGCATGGGGCTTGGCTGCTGGCTGGGGTTAAACCATGACAGTCAAAGAAAGAGAAAAGGATAGTGGCCAAGGGAGGAATGTGCCCCACAGAAGTCCATGCTTCTTTATGAATTTGTGTAGTTTCAAGCTAGCTGTCTAGTCCTACTTTTAATCCTAAGATTTTCAGCTCTTTTTTCTTGTATTTCGAGGTTTTTTTTAATTAGGATTTGGTGGGGGGGTTTTTTGGGTTTTTTTTGTTTGTTTGTTTGTTTGTTTGTTTGTTTGTTTGTTTGTTTTTTAAGTCTTGTGCTAGGTTTTGAAAAAAAAATGGAACTTGCAGCTCGGTCTTAAAAGGTTAATTTTTTTATCTGAAGGTCAGGGCACTGCTTAACACCAGGCTTAGCACGTTGAAAGACACTGCTGCCAAGAACCTGAGACTTGGTATTCAAGGTCTTTTAAAGGTTTCTAATCCAATTAACTTTTAAAACATATACTATATTTACAATTTTGTACCAATAATTACTACTAATTCTAGACATGCAAACTTTTGCATCACATGCATTTTACTAATGTTTTTGTGCCACCATCACAGCAGAA
>VWZU01005103.1:223064-281102 GCA_013397095.1 Sterrhoptilus dennistouni | reverse complement strand
GTGGATCTCTGTATCCCCCATGGATCCCCAGGGCTGCAGGGGCACAGGTGCCTCACCATGGTCTCACCATGGCTGCAAAGGAATCTCAGCTCTGGCACCTGGAGCACCTCCTGCCCCTCCTTCTGCACTGACCTTGGTGTCTCCGTGTGGTTTCCCTCACATGTTCTCACCTCCTCCTCTTCTCTGACTAAGAGCAAAAACTCTGTGACTTTGTTTTGATTTTCTTCTTAAATTTGTTATCGCAGAGGCATTACCACCATCTCTAACTGGCCCAGCTTTGGCCAGCAGTGTGTCCATCTTCCGAGCCAGCAGGGATTGGCTCTGCCAGACATGATGGAAGCTTCCAGCAACTTCTCACAGGAGTCACCTCCTTGGCCCCCCTGCTACCAAAAACCAGTCCATGCCAAACCAATACAATCAGTTTCACCTTTAAGCATAAAAGTTCAATGCTGGATTTGGTAGGAGAGTAGGAGAGTAGGGAGAAGAATATTGTGTTAGCATATTTTAATTTGATCGCAAAATCATAATTTAACAGGAGCTTGAACTAGGGGAAAGAAAATTCCAAACCTGTGGGTCAGCTTTGCTTAGATGAACCCAGATAAGCAAATAAAAAAAGTAACAAATTAACAATTTAAACTTCTGTAAGAAAAATATGTAAGTACTTTTTATTGTCTATACATTGGCTAAAAAAAAAAAGCAGGTTTCACATCAACAGCCTATGTCAAATCCAAAGCATAGGTGAACAAGAAGTGATGCTTGAACAGCCAAGGAACCTATTGGAAAGAAGTAAAACATTTAGACACGGAATTTCCTGCTAAATAAACACATTTTTAAAAGCATGTACAATAATCATGTGTTCTTGGTGAACTTGGCATAAAAACTGTATCTTTCATTGTTTTTGTTAGTTTAAAATGGTATCAAATACTTCTGTAAAAATATTCTCTTGGCCTACATTTAAGAAAATTTAGACCACTGAAATTTGGAGGTTTTTTTCTTTTTTGAAGGATTTCCTTCATCTCCTTTTTAATCTGCATGTGCCATTCACTTGATGATTTACTAGGTTCATTTGAAGATTTAAATCTCACTTTTTTGTTCATAATTTTTTCTTCATTTGACACTAGCCTGTTTGAGTATTCTGCATTATATTGATTTTTAATATTCCACATCTCTAACCAAAATCTCATTATGGAAAGAGTAGTGACAAAAACCTGGTCATTCTTTATAACACTTCAATTAATCCTGCAAAGGCTTTGATAAAGTTTCAATGGCTCTTGTATTTTGAGTCCAAGATCCCCCTAATTAGGGTTTTTTTCTTTTCAAAGTCCTGTGCCAGGGTTTAAAAGGTGAGTGGAACTTGAAGCTCGGTCTTAAAAGGTATTTATTAAATTTCTTATCTCAAAGTCTGCTCGCCACCCTACACCAGGCACGACACACTGAAAGACATGGCTGCCAAACACAAGACCTGGTGTTCAAGGTCCTTTAAAGGTTTTTAATCCAATTAAGTCTTAAAACTCTTAAAATTTACAATTTTGTACCAATAATTACTACTAATTTTAGACATGCAATTTTCTACATCACATACATTTACTAATGTTTTTGTGCCATCACCAAAGCAGAAGATGGAATCAAAGAAGAACTTAAGACACTGCCCAAAATTCTCCATCTTGCTCCTCTCCACTTCCATTCTAAAAAGCAAAAACTACAAATTTTCACTCAGTGACAAATTAAACTACTATCTAATTTAAATTTTTGTTGCTCTCATTTCATCCATAAGTGTTGGAAGTTTTTCCCATGGACTAAGGTCAAAGGTAATGCTTTCCTGGGGTTCCAGCAAGGGTCTCAGAGCCCCCCAGGGCAATTTGAGGGGTTTTGCCCATGCCCTGGACTCCAACAAATGGCTTTCATATAGATCCTAAGCTCGGGAATTGTCAGATGCCATTAATTAAAAAAAAAAAATTACACAAAAAAGCAGGTACTGAAAAATCTGTTTTCCTTCAAAATTGCAGGGCCAGTCAACCATTTTTCATTTTCAATGCAAGATAAAACAAATACCTTAAAAACTTCCAGGATTTTTCTGTAGATGGCAGGAAGAGAAGGAAAAATTGCTAAAAATAATGAACAAAGAAGACATTCATTAAGACATTTTCTGATCCCAGCATTTCATTCTATTCCGTCTTTCTTTTCTTTGTAAGTCCTCTCAGAGAACACTCCTGAACATTTACCTTCGCCTTAAAAAACCCAAAAAACACCCCCAGCAAAACCCACAGAAACTCTCAAACTTACTTGAATGTTGTGACAGCTCTCAAATTAGTTTGTAACTAAAAAAATGCTCAGACTCTAAAGATAACCTAGAGGAAACACTAATAAAATTCATACAAAGGTTCAATGTTCAATTAGCCATTAGAAGAAAGACATATAATTTTGCAGCCAGATTTGTATAGATTTAGAGAATTTTATTTGAATTTACATTGCACATTATTTGAATAAAATGACAGCCAGATGATTTTAATTTAAGAAGAGAAGAATTTCAGATTCCTTTTGAAAGGCTATCTTGCTCCTCATATTTGCATTAAAATTGGTTAGGAAAATTAATATTTTTTCTGCTTTTTTCATTACTTTGAACAGTGGCAGTATATTTATCTGTTCATTTCTGTTTAACTCCAGAAATAAATTTCCTGTGGAAAGCTAAATCCCAGCAGTGTACTTTGCTTTTAGAGTGCATGCAGAAGTGCTTCATCCTTGTTTATTGATAGCTGAGGTGGACCAGATTGATATGCCTTGCCAGGAAACTGTCTGAGGAAAACCAACACTGTCAGACAAACATGACCATAAAGCAACAACAAAGGAAACATCCTAGAAGACTTGATTTAAACTAAGAACAGTGCAGTGCTGGAATAGGTTTGAACATAACAGGGTCTAGCAAATGTTCTTCTATAAGACCATATGTTTAGAAGCTATCAATAATCATTTAGTAAAAGATATATTAATCTAAAATGGGATTTTGACAGAATTAGGGCACCACACCAAAAATTCAGAAAATATGTGATTGCAGTTCAATACTCTGCTAGCTAGAACATCTAGCAGTGATGGATTGCTGGTTCATCTGGGGATTTAATGATCTTATTTTCATTCTCAGTCTTTTGAGAAGTTATACTAGGAGTATTTCAGTCAATTTATAGTATTGAACTTTACAACAAAGTCAGTGCTTCCCTTGGCAAGGGAGCATGGGCACAGGGGGATGGAAAGAACCTGTAAGCCTTGGAAAACACCAGCAGTGTGCCCAATTGCAGAGATGGCCAACAGCACCCTGGGAGTTGTTCACAGGGACACAGCCAGGACTCTGAGGGGAAGGACTATCCCCCTCTGCTCAGCACTCCTAAGTTCCCATCTGCATATTCTAAGCTATGGGATCCCTCCAGCAGAAGAAGGGGGGAGGGGGCCTCAAGTTAGCTGAGGTTTGTGACACTTTTCTTGTGAGGAAAGTCTGAGGGACCAGGCTTGTTCAGCCTGGAGGAGAAATGGTCTTGGGTGGAAATAAATGCAGCCTGCTGATGCCTCTGTATAGTTTATCAACAAGATGGAGTCAGCTTTGCACAGAGCAAAGGAAACTCTTTTTAACTCTGAAGACAGCCAAGCACTTGAAGAGGCGGTCCAGAGAGGCTGTGCTATCTCCATCCTTGAAGATATTCAAGTTCAAGGTTTTCAGGATAAAGCTCCGAACAACTTTGTCTGAGCCATTTTCCTAGCATCCTATAATCCTGTGGTTTCAGAGTGAAAGAAAAACAACTGAAATTTCCTGATGAACATCTAGATTTTCAAATGAATGGTGTGAAATCTAAATGCCTTATTTATTTGTAGCTAACCCAGTATCTCTTTCTGGACTTCTGTTAATGAGGAGGGGCTAACCATTAAAACGTTGTAGGACCTAAATTGTAGGAGATTAATTTCTTCATTAGATCTTGTCTTAGTCACCATGGCATGAACGCCATATGGCATTCGTGTAAAGGTTTTATCCAATGGAAAAAATGAACTCTCTTTTTGCTGTCACTGGCAATTTAAAAAGCAAATTTGCAAAATAACTTGTGCATTAATGTGAGGCCTTAGGGATATTTATATGAACCCTTGAAATTAAACCCTTCAAATGCACTTTTTAATCCTATAGAACTGACAACCATGCATTTAGCTAAGTTTATTATTCATGTCATAATGATTTATGGGCATTTTAACAAGTTACAGCCCATGTGTTATGTTGTCATGTCTTTTTGAAGATCAGTAACTTGGATTAGCTATGCAAGCGTATGGCTATTTCTTGTAAGATGCTTAACAAATGACATCTTTTAACACAGGATTTCCTCCAGCTATTTGATCAGAAACCATGTTTCTGTCAACAGTTGATCTTTAAACTTCAGCTTTTTCTTCATGAATATGAAGGGATGTTCATTGCACAGCTTACATTTATTTTTTGTTATTATTCTTATTCCTGTAGACCTGTAAACTAACATTACTTCAGCATTATAAATTCAAATGCAAACTATGTAATTTTAAACAAGATTTTCTCTAAGAAGATTTGTAATAAGTAGCTTGTTAAACTGTCTGTGAAGTTTAGCTGACAAACCTAAGAGCTCTTGTTAGCAGTTAATTCTTTGGAAGAAGCAAAATAAGGTATGGATTTGGGAAACAGACAGAGGAAGACAGACACAAAAAGAAAATGCTTAACAATAGTATGTTTAGAGATCAATCTAACTTTAAACTTCACAAATGGTGTAAATGAAATTTGTCTTGTGGTTAACACTACATATTAAGGATGAATATTTTATTTGTTATCAGAATATCTAGACAGAATAAAAGGACCCTGAAGGTCCCCATATCATTCCCAATTTTCAGCACAAGTAAGACTATGGTGTGTTGACTCTGGCTGGATGGCAGGTACCCACAAAAGCTACCCTATCACCTCCTCTTGCAACTGGGCAGGGGACCCAAAATACAGTTAAAGGGTCATGAGTGGAAATAAGAACAGGGAGAAATCACTCATCGATCTCAGTCACAGAACAGGCTGAACTTGGTGTTGTTAATTGAATTTATTTCCAACAAAATGAGAACAGGATAAAGAGAACAAAATACATCTTAAAAATTTTCCTCCTGACTCCTTCCTCCTCCCCAGAAACTACCTCCTCCCCACAGGGAATGGGAGTTATGGTCAGTTCACCATACATTGTTTCTGCCAACTGCTCAGGGAAAGGAATCCTTCCCCTCCTTCGGCGTAGGATCCCTTACACAAGAGACCATTCTCAATGGGTAGGATCCCTTAAACAGGAGCCCTCTTCTCCAACAGGACTCCATCCTACAGGCAACAATTCTTCCCAGACTGCTGCAACATGGGTCATTCTTCCACAGGATGCAGTCCTTCAGGCACAGCTAGTTCCTGTGTGGGTACTCCACATTATCACAAATTCTACCTGGAAAATGTCTCGAGCATGGGATCCTCTCTCCATGGGTCTGCAGGTGCCCCGCAGGATCACAGGAATCTATCTGCTCCAGTGTCAGTCTTCTCCACAGGCTGCAGATGGATCTCCATGGGCTGCAAGGGCACAACTTCCTCGCCATGGGCTGCACCACAAGCTGCAGGGGAATCTCAGCTCCAGTGCCTGGAGCAACTCTTCCTCCTTCTTCTGCACTGACCTGATGTGTGGAGAGTTGTTCCTCTCACATATCCTTACCTCACTCTTCTCTGGTGACAATTAAATTTGCTCAAAACCTTTTCTTTTTTTACTTTTTAGATATGTAACCACAGAGGTCCTATGACTGGCTTGGCCTTGGCCATGAGAGGATCTGTTCTGGAGCTGGCACTGGCTCTGTCAGATGTGGCAGAAACTTCTGGACATGTCTCACTGATGTCATCCTTGTAGCCCCCCCTACTACCAAAATCCAACCATACAAACATGGTACAGTACCAAATGAAGATCCATCCAAAAAGTTTACAACAATTTTAATTTTAGTTTTCACCTAGGTATGTGGTCTTTCACTTTTTGATTTTATTATAATTTAAATTTGCAGCAGCAACTGTGCATTTAAAATCTTGGATATTTTATTTCATGCTGTAGTCAATCCACACTCTGTAGATAACAGACAAGTGGAACACACTTTGCTGGAATAAAATACTCCATCTGAGTCCTCTGTGGTTTGAGAGTCTCCAGGCCAGCTGGTGATCTCCCTCACCCACCATTGACATGATTTTGAAGTAGAGCCCTGGCTCCGTGCTGGGAAGGGTAAGTGTGACACTATTCTTTAATGAATGTTACTAGTTTGTACCTACATTTAATGATACACAGAGAACTGAAAATATCAAATGAAATGCTACATATATGGCTGTTGCTTACATTCTGCGGCACTATGCCACAGCAACAGTTCTTGAAAACTATTCCGGAGAGAACAGAGTACCTACTGAACATACTATCTTCCAAACATCTCCCTGACATTCCCAATACTGCAATCTCTATGGTGAAATAAAATTATTTTAACAGCAGGAACTGATAAAGAAAATTGTTCTGAAAATTCATGTCCTATCTGCCTTTTAATCCAGCAAACATAAACCCAGAACTGTCATAGGGAAAGAGAAGGTGAGCCTTCTAGCCTTCTGCTGGTCCCCACCCATTCCAGGTGTGGCTGGGATGGAAGTAACTTTCTTCTCAGCAGCCAGTATGGTGCTGTGCTTTGACTTGTGACTAAACAGCATTGATACCACTGCACTTTTGGCTATGGTTCAACAGTACTTGCACAGAGGCAAGGCTTTGACTTTCTTCCACTCTGCTTCCCCAGTGAGTATGCTGGAGGTGAGCAAGAGGCTATGAGGACTCAACTGCAACAAGAGGTCAAGAAATATTCTGTACGCTATGATGTTGTGTTCAGCAATAAAAGCTTAAAGAAAAAAAAAAAGCAGGGATGTTGATAGTTAAAGCATTTTCTTTCCAAGTAACTGTTACACACACTGAAGTCCTGCTTTCCATGAAGTGGATAGACCTCTGTCTGCTCATGGGAAGAAGGAAATAATTCCTTTTTTCCTCTCCTTTCACATGTACCTTTTGTTCTACCTATTATATTTTTCCCCCTCATTCCATGAATCTTATCACCTGCCTTTTTTTTTCTCTGACACACAGCAGAAAGGAGTCAGTTCCATTAGTTGATGTCAACCTACCAAACCAAATGCTGAGTGGCTGATCTCTGTTACTGAAATATGGATGGAAGAGGATTCACAAGGGAAATGTTATTCACATAGAAACAGCCAAAACTGAAGACTAGAGGTTCGGAATGAGTAGGGATATTTGCATGTTTTCCCACAAGTAAGATCTAATGTCTTTTAACCTATTATAGCTGCTCTAAAATGTTGTAAGCTTGCTAACAACCCTTACAGAATGATGGCTACACTATTCTAAAGAGAATACTTGCTGAGATCTTTGTTCATTCATTATGAACAGACAAAATATTTTCACATAATTTACATTGCAGTGATCTGTGTGTGTCTCAGAACACCTGTCTGCGTTGCCTGGCCAGCCCGGGCACCGGAGCTGCAGTGAAAGGTACAGTTCTGTACGCTACTTCCCGATCCTCTGGGTTCTAGCCTTCGGCAGAAGCATGAGCAATGGTGAGGAATAAGGAAGGACTCTTGTGAGAAATTCAACTGGGGTTTATTAAGCCCCTGAGAGACTTGTACACACTCAGAGAGAGAGCCCACAAAAACAGGTTTTCTCCCTTTACAGCAGGGTATGGGAGCGTTGAAAGGTGAAGGGGACAGCTTCGAACCAATCTAAAAGGTGAGGGGAGTGGCTCAGAACATAAATGACAGTCAATAGAACCAATCAATAAATCAAGGGTGGGAAGAACCGGGGAACCTGCCAATCACTTGACATCTTCACTAGAATCTTTTAGACATAAGGGCGAGGCTGTAAAGTGATGGACAGGACCAATAATTGTGATTGACACCTGACAATCACTCGGGGGAAACCAAGAAGAGTTTAATGTGGGGGTATGGGACAAACCATTGTAAAGCAAAGAACAGATGCATACGGAAACTGTAAAACCCAAAAACACACCACAGCATTACGTGATTAGTGAAAATCATGTAATTGCAGACAACTAGCGCTATGGATTTGATATAATCTGTCAACTAAAAAAGGAAGGCAGCTATAGTTGAAGCCAAAGATAAATAGAAATACACCACACACCAAAATCAAGAGTATCTGACCTTTTTCACTAAAACACTGAGGCTGTTGCCAGACTATTCAGCCAGAGAATTCTGCACTTTTCATTCAAGATCAACTTATTAGCCCAGAGAAAAGGTGATTAATGGCCCATCATACCATGAGAGTGATGCCTCAAGAAGCTATATAGAACAGAGGTTAGACAGAGCAAAGAAATAAAGTAGGTATTTATTAAAAAGGCCTTCAAAGGATACACCTTGGGCAGTACAGAAGCTCGAGTGGGATGGACGATGGGTCACATGTTTTCACACTTTTATGAGTTTGGTCCATTTGCATATTGGGGTTGATTTGCATATTGGGGTCCAATTACAGCTTCAGGTAATGAAGTCACATTCTCCCAATTCTGCTCCCCCCAACTCGCTTTTTTTAATACTTTTTGGGTCCTGAAGCTACAACGGTGACTTTGGTTCTCAATCTAGAAAAGGATTGTTTTGTCTTATCAAATTGTGAACAGAACTTGCTAACACTCCATACGAAGTTCAGAGCTACACACCAATGCAGTACAGAATCTGAAAAATATGAAAGCTAAAACTTAAGGCATCAGAGGTGAGAAGAAACTGAAAGGTGTGAAAGTCAACTAGTACTACTCTAGCAATTTGATTAATTGCATTTCAACTAGCACAAATTATCTACATTGTTGCAGGTAAGATGACTTAATTTGTCTGAAGCTGTGAGACAGAATGTCTGCACAGTGTTTGAGACGGAGGATGATGGACACTCAAGACAGGAAGAAAGAGAAGTGCTGGAAGTGAGGCCCCCGTTTTTGTGACTAGTGTGAAATGTGAAAGTGGCATTTGAAGTAGAAGAGGTGAAAAAGGACATAATCATACTGTGTGTATCTGGACCACATCTCTCATTCAACTGCCATGCCTTATTTCCAAGTTCCCCCTAGTGCTTTTTAGTGATGGCATAGTACTTCAAAGCCTTTTTTTGTTGGGGATTGGAACTCTACTCTTTCATGCTACAATTCTTCTAAGGCCATTTTCACTGAAGAAGCACAAATGAAAAGATGGCATAAAAAATGAAACCACTGAGAGAATGTCTTCCCAATAATATGGATTTATCCTGGACAAAAAGATTTTGATTTGACACTGTGCATAAAATCTAAGCAGAGACTAAACCAGAAGTAAATCTCTTCAGCTTCTGCCTTTAATGCAACATAAAGTAGGAGACCAAAATTAAAATTAAAAATTAATGATGTGTACATTTATTTTGTTAATGTATACCTAATAACTGAAATTCACAGTTATCAGTACTATTAACTGAAGTTGTCTACACATTAAAGAAGACAATTTTTTTTTTGGCACAGTCACGAACATTTTAGATTCAACTTTTAAATTCCGTATACTGCATTTTTCAAGAAGAATAATACCAGTTATTTTCCTGTTCAAACTCATCTAATTTTTAGTTCTTTTGGGCAGAGGCAAGTGAAAAGAGAAATAACATCACATAAATTAATTATTAATTCTGCTTACTTCTATTATTTACCATTGTAGCTGTAAGTATTCATCACCATAGTATCTGAGCATCTTAGAAATTTCAGTGAATTATGCATAAGTCTACCAACTTGTCGGGCATTTCTGTTATTCCTTTTTTACATTTCTGGAAGACAATGGACATTGAGATTGATAGACTGATTTCTCAGAGGTGCTTAGCATCTGCTTGTCCTACCCATTCATTTTATTTGGCATTGCAAATCACAGGTGGGTTTTTTTTGTCTATAACTTAAAGATTTGAAAATGTCATTTTGATGAAACTTTCTGACTTGACATAATTTTCTTTACACATTTTTAAAGATTTTTTTTGCCAAACTATGAGGTTGGAAAGCATTGAAAGTAACAGATAACTTATCTGTTGACATCCAGCTCGTAGGTGATAGCTGCTGATGCAGTCAGAAACAGGAAGTAAAACATAAAAGCATAATTAAGCNAAATAGATAAATGTGGCTTTTCTTCTTTTTTTTTTTTTTTTTTTTTTTTTTTTTTTTTTTTTTTTTTTTTTTTTTTTTTTTTTCCCTTCTTATTTGGAAACACATCATCTTCTCTTCTCAGGAAGAAATGTTATGACATTGAAATGATTCTTATTCTCAAAATGCATTGCATTTCGTTTAAACACATTTATCACAGAATCTTATTCTGTAACTGATACTTCCAGATACTCCACTAGTGCTCCGTCATCATAACAAAGTTAATAAATGAGGCAGAGATCCACTTCTCCATCGTTTCTCATGAACTGAAATGCAATCTAATGCAGAAGAAAAACAAAGGGAGGAGCTAGAGGACATGAGAGCCAAGAATTTATTTTCCATGCCTTACACAAAATATTCAGTTCTAAGTTCACTACCCATGTAGCAAAAGTATGAAAAATATTCTGATCCTTTTTTTCTAGAGATAAGTAATGTTGACTGCATGCAAAGATAATTTTCCGAGTTCCTATTTCTTTCCTAAAGTGCAATTCCACTAAAACTGAAAATTCTATTGGCACAGTAGGATGCACTGGCAATTCAAGATTGTGATTCTGAAAAGAAATTACACTGCTGTTAAAACACAAATCTGCAAATCTCACTTCTTCTGGTTTTGTCAGAATTACCCACAGAAACAGCTTTATTTGAATAACATATTGCTATATCCTATTGCTTCATAAAGCATCCTGTCACATTGCAAACAGCTACACAATTTCTCCCTTTGTCTTATTGTCTACGTAGACTTCAAAGGAACTACAGCTATGGTAATGCACAGATTGAAGTATTATTTTTTGTGAACTGAGGACTTAGGTAAAGAACATACTGTCCCTCCATACACAGGTTTGGACCACATTTGAGGGTAACATTTAAGTTTGTACGAAAAATACACACCATGTTGTGCACTGACTTTTGATTACTTGAAACAAGAAAACTGAAATAATCCAAAAATCACCCAGAGCTAATATGTCTTCCAGAAAGCTTAATGTCTTATGGTTTAAGATAGCCTGTCTGTGATTTTATTTCCAGGACTTCTTAATGAACTGTATCTCATCAAAAAGCCTCATATATTTTTAAGATTGTATTTCCCCAAGGAAAAACCATAAACATATACAATACTTTGATTATAGTTACAGCAATGAAAATATCTAGAAGGCAGGAGTGATTTCTTCTTAAAGGCCTAATCGTACCAGTTTGTATTAACCACCAAATATTTAATGTGACATACAAACATAGAGAAATCAGAAGTCTCTTCAAAGTTTTATGTTGACTTCCTAATAGAACTATTTACCTAAGTGAGAATTAACTTGGAATTTATAGAAGATAAAGTTAAACAGTGTAAGTAAGTTTATAATGTTTTATTCTGCCTGGTTGTGTATATGGAAAGACTACAGCTAAGAGGTAGAACTGAGAAAAACTGTGATCCTGCTTGCATAACTGAAAATTTAGCAGTGATAGCCCATCATAGTGAATTAACATTCACACCTACTTAGCCTAACCTCAGAACAGATGCTGAGCATGGAAGCTGCACAGGCTACAAGTTATTGCAAAAACTGCTGTTGCGACATGATTGTAACAGATATGAGCCTCAGTCATCAAGTATTCAACTACTTTGCAATACCGTATTGCAGTCTTCAATATGCAAATACTTTTCATTAGCAACACATGACACTTTGAAAAGAATTGGTAAGATTTGAGCAAATCTTTTTTCAAAAGTTTCAAAATAAATTAATATTTGGCTTGAACATGTCTTTTCATTGTATACCTCCAGAAGGTGAAAAGGGTGTATTGTGAAAATGTATGCAAAAAATTATTACCATACAGTAAAATATTTAATATTTATGTAAATATGAACGTAAGACTGCAGTGGTAGAGAGTACAGCTGCCACACTGGAAAAAAAGAGATGCAATCCCTGGTTATTCTCTGCATGCCTCACAACATTAAAACCACAATGTGACATCCTGTCATCTATATCCCATATACTATTAAAAATCTCTAAGAAAGAGCAGATGCAGAACTGAGTTATGAAAAGACAAGAAATCCAGTTTATTTGTATATTATTAAGGATTTAATAAAGTATTTCTGTTTGGAGGGAAAAAACCCAAAAAAACCACTACATAAATATTGTAAAATATTTCCTATTCTCAAATAAGTATGTCTGTTACAAATGTGGTCCCATGTGCTTTCATGTTTGGACTTTGTACTAAAGGCATCCAGATGGTGTAGTCAGAGACTGTTCCAAAAATGTAACTGGCATCCTTGCTGGCAGTGACAGCTTCCAGCGACTTAAAGTTGTAATTTCCTTATTCAACAAACAGAGAGAGTTTTGTGACAACACTGGAGAAAATTAGAGTCTTTAAGAATTTATGACATGGTAATCTTCACCTTTTCCATGCAGCTGAGAATGTTCCCTTTAGAGCTAGAGAGTAGCTGTTATCACACACTGCCCTTTTCTTTACCTTCCTCTTTCATAGGAACAGTTGCTAAATCTGTCTGCTCACAGAAAGATATTCCTTCAGTCAGGATAAGAAAAAAAATGGTCATGATTACACTCCTGGGCATATATCCTTCCTTTTATTACATTTCTTCCTTTTAACTTCACTAGGACCATTATTATTGCCTCATAAAATATGGCAACAGTACCATTATTGCTCCTGGTCCTGAAATGCTGTAGATGTTGATAGCACAGAGAATAATGAGGACATAGATTTCAGCACACTAAAATCAATTGGAAATGCTTTCAGGTTAGCTGAGAAGTAAGCATGTAAATTATTAGACCAGTTATGGACCAGATTCCAGACTGGCTGCAAACACTAGAAGGTAACTCACCCATACCCCTGGGTTTTTTCAACTTGTCCTTGCTAACTGAATTATGTCTTCAGCACTATGACCAAATGAGAAGTTTGAAGTCGCACTTCAATTTTTGGAGAATTTCAGATCTTTTATGTATAGCCTTCCTAAAGCTTATTCACTGTCAGTCTTGTTTCCATGATCAATATGATTGCCAGGTTCTGCTTAAAAATATTCTACAACCGATGTTACACACAAGTTGAGTTTGTCTTCAAAAGTATCAGGCAATAACTGTCCAATAGTCATGCCTATGCATGACTCATATCAATGACATGAGAACATTTTCACTCTTCTTTACGTGATGTTTGACATTAAAAAATCCTGCCCGTTACTCAAAGGTATTAATTAGTTTTCCTTCAAAATGCTCCAAGAAGAGATAAATTTGTTGGGCTTTTTTTTTTTTTTTAATATTCAATCTGAATATAATCAATGTTTATTAAAAGACAAATAAATTTTCTGACCCTGTTTATATTTCATCATGGAAAAAAAGGGCACAGACCCAATTTTCTTCTCTGAGGTACCTTAAAGTAATTGTTTGATCGACATATCTTGTTTTCTGAGCTGACTAAATTAGAACACGTTTTCTTCTTATTTCATTAATTGATTCTACAATGATTATTTTCCTAATGCTGAACGCCATAATAAGCCTAATATGGGTTAAAGCCTCTGGTTTGCCAAGGACAAACTTTAGAGAAGCAGCAGAAGAAAAGGGATGTCTGTGAAATGGGATTCCACAAAGGCTCTGGTAAAGCTTGGTCAGATTGAGTCAGGGGCCTGATCAGAGTAGATCCTGTTACATCCACCTGCTAATTCATTATTGTCTCAACATTTGAAAGATGAGTTTTTCAGAAAGTATGGAAAATATATTGCAATTCCATTTGGAGCAAATCATGTTATTGAGAAAAATAGACCTCTATTTGGTAGCTTTTCAGATTTTACCATGTTTTACATATATTCATATCATAATCATCAAATACCTGATATTTTATCTGTTTTACACACTCCATGCACTACTGCTTACTGATAGCAAGAAGCAGGGTTAAGAAGGATATATCCTATTCCAGTAGCAGACCTTTATGCTATATACACCTTTTCTTCAGTAACAGATGGTAATTTGTTTTGCTATTCTGCAAGGCACAACAATGACACAGATCGCTGTTGGCAAATCACCATCAGATTTTTTAAAGGAGGTTCACATTCTTACTCTGATTATATTAGTGCTTTCTTCCACGAGTAATTCCATTGAAATTGATGAAACCATACCTTGGATAAAGTGCTAAGTCTGAGAATCTGGCCATAAGTTCTTCTATCTGCTCTTTCAGCACTTTAGATTATGAAGTGTGCATAACAAAATTCAGAAAAATTAAGCAAAATCAAGAGTCAGAACGAGTAATAATTAAGGGCTTTTGAGGTAGGTGAGAGATTAATGTATCATTTGAAAGAAATAAAAGTCACTAACTGCTCAGTTGACACATAGCAAAATATTTTTGCTAATCAAACGTACTTGTTTTGTCTCTAGCCAAACTAGTCTGTCAGATTGAATCCTTTGAGAAAGGTAAATATATTGGCAGTGGAATAATGTTCCAATCATGTAATATATGTCAACCCTTTTTATTTAACCAGTGCTATTTGCCACACTCTGTAGATGTTCTTGGCATTCTAATGCACACCTGAGTGAAAGCCTTACTCTCACTTCATATTAGCTTAAACAGGTATTCAATAGAAATATGACACTCATACAGATTCAGTGAATAAGGAAATTAAATCTTGACTACATGCTCTATTTGTCTGACTGAAACAGATTGAACAATATAGAAGACTGAATAAAATAGTCAGATGTTTCAAGGCAACTGTTTTTGCTCAGTAATTGGGAGGAGTTACATATTCACTTGAAAAAAATAAATTAAGCAGGTGTTGGCTTTTTTCCAGTCACTGTATGGGGTAATTTTTTCATTCTTAAAGAGTTATATTCTTTTTAAATCAATGTATTTGCTCCCATCACAGGCTAAGATAATCACCTTGAATGATCAATCAACCCCAAAAATATTTATCCTGTGATTTACACTGTTATCTTTAAAGTCCAGTAGTATGAAGATAAAAGCTTTACTGGTATTGTTAGAAAAAAACCCCAAACTGTAAATCAGGAGAGAATATTAAGTGTTCAATTTTGATGGATTAGCTAGGATTAATACTTTGTCATGGAAGACAATAAATGTTGACACAACTATAGGTACATTCATGTTAAAAGATATGTTAATTGAATCTATCAACATTCATGTTAAAAGATATGTTAATTGAATCTATCAACTAAAATGTCTCTGAACTGGATCACTTGACAGAATAAGGAACTGAAGAAAGGACAAAGAACATTACACATAAAGACAACTTTTCTGAATACTTCTAGGAACATCCTTATTCCATTAGAAGAAAAAAAAAATCATCTGCTGAATTTTAGGCCTTTTTTTCTTCACTTGAATAAAAAAATAACTAGTAGTTTTGGAATTCAAATAGTGAAAAAAATTTAACAGAAGTCAGGGGAATTAGCCTGAACAGACTTTTTGAATGGATCTCTGTAAGCTGTGATTATCTGAAATACAAATTTCTGGAATCTAAAAACTCCTCACATTTACCAAGCGCATCTTCAGCAGTGCTATTTATACACCATTAAGTACTATGTAAGTCATCTGGAAATGATTAGCATAAATCGATTTATTTCCTAACCTGAAACAGCATTTAAAATGTCTAGGTCTGATTTTATAGAAACTAGGTAGCTCAAGACATATGTCTCCATAGACTGTGGTTTCAGGTTTGATTTACTGACTCTCTAATCAAATAACTCACTTTTATGTAGAAGCTGTGTCTCAATGCCTGATACACTCAGTTCCACTTGAAAGCATTCTATCATTCTTCATCACAGAGTGTAGAGGCTGGCACGTGTGCCCTAATAAAGTCAATCCCAAACAGTCTGGAAGAGTCTTTTTAAAGTAAACCCTTTAATTAAAAGCAAACCAACAAAAACACAACACCAATCTTGCCAAGAGTACGAACACCATGACAAAATGCTACAGTAACTGTATTTCAGGTACAGAATTTTTGTCTCCCTAATAAAGAAATCTTCCCTTCTATTTTATTTCTGAGTTCTCTTCTGCCTTCCCTTTTATTCCTACATCAACCACAAATATGATTTTTCTTCAGGGACTAAATAACTTCAAAATCCTCACACTGAGTTTTGCCTCTGACAGATTTTTATCTTCTAGGTATTTGCTTCCTTGGCAAACATCTCACTTCCCAAATGAAACAGATTCCTTGAATGTAAAAACTGCATGATTTCTCAGCCCCTAAATGATTTTTGTCATATATTATCTTTTATTTTTTTCCCAGTGCTGACCCATCTCCAGCCAAATTCTTTAAAACAAGGTCAAATTCAGCCATCGAAACAGAAAAAGATGAAGAATTCGTGTTCAACATTGTATATCAGTTCCTTTCCACTCCTCTTCTTTTACCATTTCATATTGTCTGTTGCCATTGTTTAGGTATCACATGCGATCAGATTCCTTCTGAGAAACTATTAAATGTTTTGCTTAGGAGAAGAAGTGTAAATTTAACATAATCATTTTTATTATAATATCAAAAAAGGTATTAGTGAAAAGCATGCAAAAGGAAAGTGAAAATATGTATCAGATTTAAAGATGTAAAATATCTAAAGAGAAACTTTTAAGAGCAAGAGACAGGTTATGTATTTCTAGATCTAAATACAAATGGACTTCAGAAGTGTTTGATACCCTAACCCAGGGTTGGATCAAAAGTTTCCAGGCGCATAAATTTTATTATAACAGTAAAAATACTTTATCTAGTGACAGTTATTTTCTTTCAAACTATGAAAATCCCTATTTCCAATTTTTTGCAGAGTCCCTAACAGTATTTCAGTAGACTTTCCATTTGGACTCCACAAATACTCACATTGCTGCCTAACCTTAGGCACACAGCCTGTGTGAAAAAGGCACAAGCCTGTGTTCCAAGTACTCTCTAATGAGGCTTCTAATTCAGACTTATATAGAGATGTGTTAAATTGGACAGTCAGGATCTCACCCATGCTGACAATGGGACTATTTTTCAAGCAGATATTGTAGAGAACAATGGGAGACTCTGATTTAAAACATACAGTAATTGTGGCAGGTCTACAACATTCTGTACTAAAATATATTACATGTGTTGAGTCTAACAATTATTTTTTCTTCAGAATACTGTGAATGTTCTGAAAGTTGCATTAAATATTGATCTGTTTCTGAGTATGAGCATCCAATCCTTCCATATTTTTGGGTTTGCTGCTCTGTATTCTTTCAGGAGTGCAGTAGTTTATTTAGAGAGCTATTACTTTTACCAGACCAGGCTCAGGAATAAACAATCCTTCTCAGAAATCAATTTTTTCAAAATGTTCACAACTTATTATGGATAAACTAACAAACATGCAGTTTATTCTATTAGTCTAAGCCTTAAAAATGAAAAAAATGTCCGTACAATGACAGAACATCCTTTGACCTATTCCAACACAAAGTTTGATTACTTCTCATTCTTCAAGCAGCAGGATGCTTTGAAAAATACTCCAAATACTTTAAATGTTCTGCAAGAAACAACGCATAGCTGAATTACCAAGGATAACTCTAACTCAATTACATACTAACATTTCATTTTAGTCACAATATTGTTGATGGATTGTGTCGATATGTGCTGTGCATTCGTAGAACTTGGGTAAAATGCTTTTTCTGAGAACATTTATGGAAGCAAAACACTTGGTGTTCATATAAAGCAAGCACAAAAGACAAATACACAAAATAGAAATTAATTCTTTTTTAAGGTATTGGAGCAGTCTTACAAGTTTTGCAATTGCTGAATTCTGTCCCTTTAACAACTTAAGTAGCATCTGATTAATACTTCTTTACAAAGTGACTGAAATATCCCATATTTTAAATTGACAGAGGACCAACCCAACTATAAATACACTTAATTTTGTTCTGAAATTTGCAGTTCCATTCATGTAATAAGTAAAATAATAAGTTGTTGCTCCCATGCCTACATATAGGAGGAAACCAATGCAAATCTTGGACAGTCCAATTTCCAGGCTTTGCACAATCCATTCAATGTTGGAGTTTTATTGGCAGAAACCTATTTGCTGTAACTGATGCTACCAACACTCTGTAGCCAAATTCCACTTCAGCCCAAGTCTGACTGTATTGTATATGGCCTCCATTTACCTTTCTAGCTTGGGCAAAGTGGGTATTTTATTACCGACATGGCAGAAGTCCTACCAACAATTTCAGATACGGATAAGGCATATGGTGGGCAATAGTTTAAATGTGTGAAGACAGTTCTGTTCCTGGTGTCACCAAAGCCAGCCTTTGCCTGAGTCAGTAGTCTTGAGAGGTATTTTCTTTTCAGAGGCATTACGTTTTCATACTGTGTATATGGATTCAATTTCAATATCATGCAGCTAATTTGTATCAATAGGTTAAATTTCAGACAATTTGGATGTCAGAAAACACAAGGACTTCACTGAAATGTCTAACTTCTAACATAGAATTTAAAAATTCTAAATCAAATAAAACAAAATACTTGATCACAGATATTACAGTGAAAATGAAACTGGAGAATTTAAACACAGCATTTACAGAAGGATACTTGTTACCTTTAACATTTCTTTATTATTGCTGCTTTCTCTTTTTTAATCATTGGCATTATCATGGAGCTGATAAGACACTTGATATTTGTAGTGATCTGCAACTGAAAAATGCATTGCAGAAACAAAAGGCACAGCTCTTGCAAGGGTTAGAGGGCAGCAGCGAACCTGTTTGAATTCATCAAGCTACAAGAGGAAATGAAACTGAGCAGATCATCTATGCTGAAGTATCACACACTCTAGTTAGATGAAAATGGAATATTTGTTATTCATGCTGATAACTCACATATCTAAAAAGTAAATAAAAGCACTTGAAATTTCTCAAGTTTCAAAAGACTCAGAATGATGATCAAAGTCATTCCAAATTAAAATTTCCAAAACTCTGATCAGGCTCAGCTTCTCTCTAAATTTTGCTACTAATCTTCTCACCAAGGTATGGTAGCTATTATTTGCATGAGGTAACTGTTAAATTAATGATGTGAGAGACATATAATTAAAGAGAAAATTGTATGTAATCACATATTTTGTTTCAAATACAGCCATTAATAAAATCTGGTCCTTTGTATACAGTCAAATGTATTTTGTCACTGAGGCAGACAGGAATCTTTTCAAAATTCCAGTGGTTATATATATCTGTGTTTTAAAGCATAAGAAAATTTCCCCAAAGTAGATTTTTCAGGGGGTTGGTTTGTTTTGGGTTTTTTTTAAGTACACAGGAATAGGTTTTTTCACTTATATATGATTCAAGAAAACTCCAGCAAAATCCCCCAACTCTTTAAATTTCATTTCTTATGTTAAAGTATTTTACTTTCAACAGCACAGTGCCATATGAATTTTAGTTATGAGTATGCCTCACACTGTCCAGGCAAACTTAGCAACTCAACAAATCTGAGCAATACCTTGAATTAACAGAAATTAAATATCCACATATGAAAGAGCAAAATATCCTCAGTTGGATCAGCTTGTTTGCCTGTTTGGGACTCGACCAGCAATCAAAATACATATTGTGCTCAATCATGTTTTTTNTAGTTTAAATGTGTGAAGACAGTTCTGTTCCTGGTGTCACCAAAGCCAGCCTTTGCCTGAGTCAGTAGTCTTGAGAGGTATTTTCTTTTCAGAGGCATTACGTTTTCATACTGTGTATATGGATTCAATTTCAATATCATGCAGCTAATTTGTATCAATAGGTTAAATTTCAGACAATTTGGATGTCAGAAAACACAAGGACTTCACTGAAATGTCTAACTTCTAACATAGAATTTAAAAATTCTAAATCAAATAAAACAAAATACTTGATCACAGATATTACAGTGAAAATGAAACTGGAGAATTTAAACACAGCATTTACAGAAGGATACTTGTTACCTTTAACATTTCTTTATTATTGCTGCTTTCTCTTTTTTAATCATTGGCATTATCATGGAGCTGATAAGACACTTGATATTTGTAGTGATCTGCAACTGAAAAATGCATTGCAGAAACAAAAGGCACAGCTCTTGCAAGGGTTAGAGGGCAGCAGCGAACCTGTTTGAATTCATCAAGCTACAAGAGGAAATGAAACTGAGCAGATCATCTATGCTGAAGTATCACACACTCTAGTTAGATGAAAATGGAATATTTGTTATTCATGCTGATAACTCACATATCTAAAAAGTAAATAAAAGCACTTGAAATTTCTCAAGTTTCAAAAGACTCAGAATGATGATCAAAGTCATTCCAAATTAAAATTTCCAAAACTCTGATCAGGCTCAGCTTCTCTCTAAATTTTGCTACTAATCTTCTCACCAAGGTATGGTAGCTATTATTTGCATGAGGTAACTGTTAAATTAATGATGTGAGAGACATATAATTAAAGAGAAAATTGTATGTAATCACATATTTTGTTTCAAATACAGCCATTAATAAAATCTGGTCCTTTGTATACAGTCAAATGTATTTTGTCACTGAGGCAGACAGGAATCTTTTCAAAATTCCAGTGGTTATATATATCTGTGTTTTAAAGCATAAGAAAATTTCCCCAAAGTAGATTTTTCAGGGGGTTGGTTTGTTTTGGGTTTTTTTTAAGTACACAGGAATAGGTTTTTTCACTTATATATGATTCAAGAAAACTCCAGCAAAATCCCCCAACTCTTTAAATTTCATTTCTTATGTTAAAGTATTTTACTTTCAACAGCACAGTGCCATATGAATTTTAGTTATGAGTATGCCTCACACTGTCCAGGCAAACTTAGCAACTCAACAAATNTGGTTTGTTTTGGGTTTTTTTTAAGTACACAGGAATAGGTTTTTTCACTTATATATGATTCAAGAAAACTCCAGCAAAATCCCCCAACTCTTTAAATTTCATTTCTTATGTTAAAGTATTTTACTTTCAACAGCACAGTGCCATATGAATTTTAGTTATGAGTATGCCTCACACTGTCCAGGCAAACTTAGCAACTCAACAAATCTGAGCAATACCTTGAATTAACAGAAATTAAATATCCACATATGAAAGAGCAAAATATCCTCAGTTGGATCAGCTTGTTTGCCTGTTTGGGACTCGACCAGCAATCAAAATACATATTGTGCTCAATCATGTTTTTTCTTGTGGCAAACTAAAACTGACTTAACAAAGTTGATATGAGCAGCATCGACCTAAAACCCCAGTCTGATTGCAAAGAATCTGATCACGGCTACAGTGTATTTTTGAGATTGCATTTTAATCTCAGAAGACTTCTGAATCCAAGGAAAGTAAATCATCCCTGAAAATGCATCTGGCAACTAGAAAGCCAAAGTTTCATGTATTTTTTAAATCCCAAATGTGTCCCCTCCCAGCTTCCCCACACCCCCAGCCAGCCTGCTGGAAGGCAGGAGGTCTGAGGAGGCAGAAGAAGGTCTGAGGAGCAGAAAAGGCCTCACTGCTGTGTAAGCTCTGCTCAGCAGTAACAAAACCAGTGAGTTATCAATTTATCAGCACCTTTTTCAGCACGATACAGCCCCATACAAGTTACCATGAACAAATTTAACTCTATCTCAGCCAAAATCACTATAATACCCTACATCTACATTTTATACTGCCTCTTCACTTATGCCAAAACAAGAATTTGTTCAGCCAAGAGGTGAAGATATTATTTTCTCCCTACTCCCATACCCATTGTGTGCTTGATAGAGATACAAAGAAAAGTCCTGAAAGGTAGGAAAAACATAATAGCCAAGTAACTTCCATTTTTATCATAATAAAAGAAAATGCTTTAAAATCTGGAAAAGGTCCCTGAAAACTGTTTCCTATCTAACACAAATAAAATATTTGTCCTCCATCCCACACATACCTCGCAATTTTCTGAAATACCAGCAGACCCTGGCACTCTCTTCTACATTTAACATTTAGCAGGCATTAAGCAGTCAGTAGGTACACAGAGCCAAAGGGACCAGAAACCATGGAATGAATCCACAAAAGAATAATCTGGTATTGCAGGAGAACTCATCCAGCTACATACTCTTCCTGTTAGCCCTTAACTATAAAGGAGTTAAATATTCTTCATCATGGAAAACTGACAAGGATCTTGACATGGACTTCTGATGGTATAAACTACAGTTTTTCATAGAGCCTATTCCTCTGGACAAAAATCTGCTGTAGACAAACACAGCTGTCTACACCAGCTTTTTTTAGAGTTAACATAGGCATGCACTGACCCACACAGCTTTAATGCAGAGGACTGTGACAGTCACAAAGACCTCAAGCTGGAGACCACGCCTCTAGTTATGGAGTCATTCCCAAGAGAATCCCAGAAAGAAATAATTTTTAAATAGCAAATATTCACTACCTGTGCATTATAAAGCTAATTATTTTTTTAACTGCATGTAACCATAGCATTCAACCTCAAACTGCAATGTAAGGTCAAGGGTTTATGTTAGTCTCAGTGACTTTTAAATACATTAGACAAGACCAAAAAACTAATACAATGATAGACAACATAAAACTTTTATGGCTTCTTGTTTTAATTGAAGAAATGAGGGACTGATCACAATGAAAAACAGACTACGCTCTTAACCTCCAACATCTCTATGCTTATTAAAGCTTCACCAGCACACTTGTTTCTATTAAAGTTCAAAATATTTTTGAAAGTTTGCCAAGCATAGACTTTTTGTAATGAAAGCATGAAATTTTATGCTGCTTAAATAAACATTTATTGAAAGTCATGTTTATTCCACACAGCCAGTACACATTTAGTATTCTGTACAGAAAATTCCTTTTGTATTTTTAATTGAATTTGTCAATAATTCTTCTCTCTGTTTCTCTAAGACAAGAGTGTAGTTTGAGAGGACTTACAAACAAACAGCTTCTGGAAAACATTTATGTTTTATTGAGCCCACCAAATCTACCGTCCCTGCATGTTAATAACTATATCTAGGTCCTAAATAACTACATCAAAATTCATAGTATGTTTTGAGATACACAGAAAGAAATCAATGAAAGCTCGTGACCTGAATTCTTTCTGATAAAGAACGGCTCATCTCATGGCAGATTCCTAATAGTTTCCACATGTCCTGGGTTGCAGTGTAGGATGTACACAAAGTATTTATTCTATCACCATCTTCATGAACTGTTGAAACCACGTGGGCTAGTGTTTTCCCAAGCCCCCTGCCTCTTCTGCTAATGGCCTTTGGGGTGTCTTCTGCTAATGGCCCATTAACGCCTGGCCTATGAGTCACAGGGAACTCCCTCCAGGGGTTATCTCTGTTTAATGGGCCATCAAGGACCCACTTCACACTCCTCATCCCATTGGGAGATGCTCTGCCCAGGGGGAGGAGCCAAGCATTCTCACCTGGATATAAGCTGGTATGTGGGACAGTGCAAGAGCATTTATCCACTGGATTCCCAGAGGAGCAGGGCTACCAGACCTTTCTACAGAATCACTGCTTCAGGAAGAGCACCTCACCTGGACTGCTTCCACCATCCTGCTCAGGTTGTATTCTGACTCTGTCAGTGATCCTTTGTGTTATTGCATTTATTTTATTTTAATTTTACTTTTTTACCTTTCTTCTTATTAAATTATATCTCTGACTTGGAGCCTCTCATTCATTTTGCTTTCAAACCACAACACCACAGCACTATGCAGAACCCGGTAGACTGAACCTACAGGATGGATCATGACTTCACGGAGAATTTCCCATAGATGGAGGTCCGATGCAGTGCTTTTAATCTTCAACATTTGTTTCAGCTATACTGTGTCACCAAGTATGAATACTGCAGAACGTTATCTCTGTGCTTCGAGCTTTTGGGGTGGCACAGCGATACCGGGTACAGTGGGTCCTCAGCTCATTCCTTTTAGACAAATAATCCACAGTGAAAGGTACAAATGCGCAACAAAGTGAGATGAAATATTTATACACTTTTAAATATTTTTTTTTTAAGAAGGCAAAGAAAGGCAATTTGCTACGTACTTTGCAGGGCCAATGTCCCAGTGCCGGCTCTGGGCGGTGCCAGCGGCTGCAGCGGCCCCAGCGCAGGGCCCGGATGAGCCCCTCAGCCATGGGTGGGCGGGCGAGAGCCCCAGGGAAAGGCTGGGAAAGGGAGGGCAAAACACTGCCCGGCAGCCAGGGCTGAGCCAGGGGAACCCAGCCACAAACAGCCCTGCCAGCCCCGAGGGGACAGCGGGAGCAGGGACGGGGCAGCAGAGACCCAGCAGGGATGGCCCTGCGTAGTGGTGTGGTTTTGGTTTTATCAGGTTTATGTATCTATTTGCTCCTTGTTTTATATTTTTTTTTATAAGTTGTAATGGTTTGCCCCATGTCACTCATGTTCCACCCTTATTGGTTTTACCCTAACCCCAGTTATGTGTCAATCATAAGTTATCCAGCCCCTGGGTCTTGTGAGACCACTTTGGGGTCTCCCCCAAAAGTCTGGAAAGTTCCAGTAAGGACCTCAAGTGATTGGACCAGACTTCAGCTGTCTCCCCACCCGAATTATTGATTTGTTACAATGTATGTCATTTACCTGGAGAGCCATACCCCCTTGGTCCCTGATTTGTTCCCAGTTAAACCCATCCCTGAGTTCCTCCCCCCTTAATAAAAGGTGTTGCATTGGGGGGTTTCCACCTTTTTCCCTCACTTTTCTTCCCCGCTGCTTCTGCTGAGGGGTGTTTGCTGGGGCAGATACCCTGATGAATAAAGCCAGCAGGTAACCATGAACAACCTCCCTCTTTGTTTTCTGCTGTCGTTGCTTCACTCCTTGGGGCAAACAAGAACCCAAGGGATTAGTGAGGTTCATCCTGCTACCGAGCCGTGCCCTTCACTGTCGAGGTGTCAGGGCTGGCCGAGGCAGAGACAAGACACTTCTTCAGCCCTGGGCTTGGGAGATTTCCTGGCAGGGCAACGCTTTCCTGTGGCTCCTGAGAATGTTCCAGGCTGGAAAAGGGAAATGTGTGAGGAGGAAGGGAGGAAGGATCGGTAGGCTGACCGCAATCCCCCCATTCCCCACTCCCCTGCGCAAGCCGAGCAGTGGGGACTGGAATAGTGAAGGTAAGCCTAGGAAGAAGGGGGAGTGGAGGGAAGATTTTTCACTCTTTTTTCACTGTCCTACTCTGTTTTTAACTGGAAACAAATTAAATCGATTTTCTCAAAGCTGAGTCTGCTTTGTCCATGATGTTAGTTGTCTTTATCTTGTCCCAGAAACTACCCCACTTCTCCCCATTCTGTGTAAGAATGAAAGTGAGAGAGGGGCTGGATCGGGATCTGGCATCTGGCCACAGCCTACCCTGCAGTGGTTTCCTTGTTTACTAGACAGATATCTTAATTTTATACAACTTTGATTAGTATGAATTAATTCTTCATTAAATCATTTGCTTGCAAGATTATCTGGGTGGGAATATGAGCATCCAAGTCAACCCACCACCCTTAACCTACAACCCCGAGCACATAATGATTTTTCCGAAGACTAAGGTGGGAAAAGGAGTAAGATCTTATTAGTGGATGCTCAGCAGAATGTCCTGAGAGAATTATACAAGGGGCTGAAGCCCTCAGAACAAGTCTTATTATTTGAAAAATCTTTAAGTAAGATCTTTCTTATTTGTAACAGAACTCAGTAGAGTTTGCTTGTTATATTTGTAATACTGCTGGGAACAATAATCAAATATATACCAAGAGTGTTTGCAAATTAAGCACCATAAAACCACTTGAAACTAAGACTGTATCATTACACAGGCAGATCTGTATTTGTGTGCTTCTGCCCTGCCTGCACACAAACCTGCTATTTGCAAACCTTTGCAAACTATAGATAAGTTGGATGTTTCCATATGGGTTCTCAGTGAAAAAACATTTTCTGTGCTAGTGCATCTTGTTTATCGCTAATCTTGACTGACTGCCACAAAACTTGTAACATAAAATGAACATCTGTGTAATGAAGTAATGCTGAACTGTGCAAGGCAAAAAAGAGCCAACACAGACTATAAAGATGATGATGAAATTGTTCTTCCCTATAATGGGAACTAAATATGTTGAATTTTCCTGTCACTTTTCTGTGGATCATATCCATTTCCTTTAGATGTGATTTTTTTAACCAGCCTAGGTCAACTGTATGGCTTCCATTTTTGAAAGATATTACTATTCAAGTTCATCAGCAAATCTGTTGGAAATCTAAGCACAAGAGTGTGTCTGTACAATTCTTACTTGAACACTCTCCAAAACAGACAGAAATCATAAATAAAAAGGCTTTTTCCTAGGAAGCACTAACTTGCTACATAAAGAAGGTAACTATAATAATTTAATACAGTGACTTTGTTATCAAATATCTTCTCCATCCCCCTAAATCTCTCAGTTGAAGCTGATTATATACTACCTCTGATTCCTATGCAATAGTCTTCCTGTTTCTGCAGATAATACGTTAATGAACCAAAAATAATAGAATTATAAAATGGTTGGGTTTGGAAGGGACCTTACGAATTGTCCACTTCCATCCTGGCTGCCACAGACAGAGAGCATTCCGGAAGAGCAGATTGCTCAAAGCCTCATTCAACCTGTCCTTGAACACTTCTAGGGATGAGACATCCACAGTTACTTCTCTGGGTAACCCCTTCCAGTGTCTCACCACTCTCATGGTAAAGAACTTCTTCCTTAATAGCACTGTCCATGTCCCTGAGGGAACAGCAATTATCACTGGTCTCCACCCGGGCATCAAGCAGCGAGCTCAACTTTTTCGGTATACTCGTCCAGGCAGTTCCCTGTCCACTGAGGGGTCCAGCCATCAAATCCTTGTGTCTCCTGTTTAGAGGTAAGGAAGTCTCAGCTGATGTATTCTTTTTGGATTTCAGCAAAGCTTTCCATGTTGTTTCTCAGAATATGCTTCTGGACCAATGCCCAGCACACAGCTGGATAAACATGTTATGGGTGAGCAACTGGCTCATTGGTTTGGCATAAAGGGTTATAGTGAATAGGATGACATTAAATCTGTCACTAATGGGGTTCTACAGGGCTCCATTGTCAGCCCTGTGCTCATCAACATCTTCATAAATGACTTGGACACAGGAGCTCTTGGCTCCCTTGAGGGCAGGGAGGCCCTGCAGAAACATGTGGACAAAGTAGAAGGCTGGGCAATGTCTTGGGTTATGTAACCAAAAAAGTGTTTGTTCTATTCCGTCTGTTGAAACCAGCTGGGGAAGTGTTTTCTTTATTTTTTGTAACTCCAGAGGGGAGGGGGCGAGTACCTTCTGATAATGGGCCAGCTGTTAAAACCAGGTGGGGCATTGTTCCTTATCCCTTCCATGACCCATCCTCCCTCCAGGGGATATCTTCTGTTGATGGGCCATTAAGGCTCACCAATGACATGACACATTACATCATCCCATTGTGAGATGCTCCACCCAATGGAGGGACCCAAAGCATTCCTACCTAGATAAAAACTGAGTTGTAGGAACACCAGACGCTCTGGTTTTCCCCTGGATTCCCGAAGTAAGACTGGACCCATCTTGCCATTACTGGACGCTTTTCTACAGGACCATCTCTACTCCAACAGAACCACATCTGCCTCTCCAAGAGGGCTGACTTTGGACTGCTTCCAACACCCTGACCAACAGGGCGTCAGGTCGTATTTCTGACTCTGTCATGGTTTCTAGGATTTTCTGTTTGTGTTGTTTGCTTGTTTTTTGTATTACTACATTTATATTCTTAATATTTTTAGTAAAGAACTGTTATTCCTATTCCAAAACCTTTACCTGAAAAGCCTTTGATTGCAAAATTATAATAATTTGGAAGGGGGGAGGGGGGGGATTACATTCTCCATTCCAAGGGAAACTCCAGTGTTCCTTGGCAGATACTTATCTTCCCAAACCAAGACAGCAATCACCAACCATATGAAGTGGTGATACCAACTGGCTTGTGTAGCTCTCTTAGAATTAACATTTGACCTTGCATCTGAGAGGTAAAAAGAAAACTAATACTAGGCCATTTCTCAAGGATCTCTATGCCTCTCTTACTGGATACAGAACAGTTACGGATCTCAAATCACACATTTGAATACTAATTCAAGGTTCAAGTTCAAAATACTGAGCTAAATTAGTACAAGCTTTATTATAATAATATAATCTGAAGCAACATATATGATGACATTTTTCTTAAACATAAAAATGCACAAGCACTCATAGTGCTTTAAATCTATTTTCATGTGTTTATGCAACTTGTCTCAATGCCAAAGTCAGCAGAAAGCTAAGGAATCACTGATTTCTGAAAGTAGCTTCCTCACTTTTTTTCATGGCAATGGAGTTTTTAATCTTAAGTATTTCAGAAGCACCTTCCTGTAAATTTAAGACTGGGTAAACTGCAAAAAGTTGCAATCCTTGAAAATACTTTGCTGAGTTCAGTGGTACACTAAATATATAGTCTCTCCTTACACCCATTAAAAAAAAAAAAACAAAACCAATCCAAACCCAGAAAACAACCATCTTGTTTATTTTTTAATATCAAAGATGTTTTCCCACTCTTCATAGAAATGGAGGAATAATTTGAAAGCAATCTATGAACTCTTGGTTTGACTTTATGCCAAATGGAAGGAAGCAGCATGCAATTGGTAAGATGTAGTTAGTTCTTTAAAGTTCTTTCTTAAACTGAAAAAAATTAACAAAACTATTTCAGATAATGAGACAAAATCATAATCCTCTTAATCAGATTTTAGCGGAAGATTGTACAAATTCGTATCTGGGTTGACTAAATATGCTAACGGTTATTTTCGTCCCTCACTTCTTTTCTTCTGTTTCAAATAGGGAAAGATTTTTACTGTTATCTCTTCAACTATATGTTGAATAAATACAAAATTATTTGACAATCTACACCATCAAGCTTGTTGCTCTGAAAGATTAAAAATTTTTTTCCCCTCTTATGGATAGTTGCTTTTGATTTTTAAAGATACTCTTTTTTATCCAGATAACATCTTAGTTCAGTAGCTCTGAAAGGAAATAGAAGGCTTTTCTGCTGTCATTTATGCACTTTCATGCTCAAGGCTGGCTTATAACCAAAAGATATTGGCCAGACTGTTCATAGGAAAGCTTTCTCTGAAACACTGGTTACTGCTCTGCAATCACTTTGTGGAATGATACCGTTTAACCTTATTTTGACACCCAGATGAAGAAAATGAAGTCTCTTCTTAATAGTCTATGAATAAGTTAATACCCCTAGGACACAATAGTACCTGCATCAAGGAAAACAGAGGGATCAAATCTTTGTTAAAATTCAGAACATATTAGTGAACGTGCATTTCATGAAAATATCAATTTCAGCAAAAAATAATTACTGAAGTAAATTTTATGAGTGTGCAATAGTAGGTAATCTTCAGCAGCTTTTTCTAGGTATTGAAGACAAATTTCAGAGGAATGATGATACATGAAACTTTGATGTGTCAACTGTTTAAAAGAGAATACTGATAATTTCATTGCTCTTTTAACTGGTCCCTGTATTTCTATTATGTGTTTTCCTTGAAATTTAAATGTAAAAATAGGGGAAATGAAGTTGATAGTAAGGAAGCGGTGGCACAATTGTTGGCACAGTCCTAATTTATAACATCCGTAAAGTGAAATTCTCGGTTCTAGTAAGATGACTCACATTTTGCTCTTTAAATAAGAATGTACTTAAACTTTTAACTACAAAAGTTTGATTCATCTGAAGCTTCTTTTGATTTTTTATAACTTTGAAGTCATAATGAGATATAAAATGAATTGTATGTCAAAACTTGACTCAGATAATATGTTATCTTTCATGTCATAAAGAGAACAGAAATTAAGTTTCTATGTAGATAAAAACAAATGTCAGAACATAGTGAAAAGAGAGCAAGCTAAGACAAAAATGGTAGGTATATATATTCTTCTTTGCTGTACTCCTTGAAAGCCACACTGAAGATTCAACCAAAAAAAACCAAAAACCGTCCAGTTGTGATTAACTCTCATATCATCAAATAGTAAAATATTGTTTTGAAAAGTGAAATTATTTACCTGTCTAAAAGTATCTTACGAAAATGCAAACAAACAAACTGATGATCCTATCTGTCATCAGGTAAAATCTTTTTCTTATTTCTACTACTTTTAAACTCCTTTTTTATGGTGGGGAAATATACAGCCCACAGAACAGCTTTGCTTTAACTGAGGCTGATTTCATTCCACATTTCAGGCACATCTAGATCTTATGTTCTAAATCAAAATTTCATTTTGTTACTAATACATGAACAACAGATGCTGTTACAAGTGTTTCTAGGCATTAAAGGTTTTTTTTATCGCAGCTTGATTTTTTGAGCTACAAGATAAAAATAGAATGCTAAAATTCTAGGATGTGTGATCACTTCCTTTATTCCATTATTCATAAAATCTTTCTTTTTCATGTGATGTTTCAACAGTTCTTAATTGCTTTGCATTTTAGAAGGCATATAAACCAATGGTGCATAGCAAGAGGAAAATAATGGCCCAGTGTTCATGGCTGGCAAACAGTATCAATGATCTGTGATAAATAAAATTTTAAAACATGTTTATGAAGGAGGAAGAGTATTCTGTTGAATTTTTTTTATGACTAGAGAGGGGTTAAGGGAAATCAAATTTTAAATTCAGGCATGGATTTTGATTACTCTTACTTACAGCACAAAATTTTAGTTCTGAGATAGAAAAGCAGATTTTTCTGGAAAGCAGATGAAGAACTTGTGGAATTAACGGAACATAAATGTACTATTTTCTCCAGACTACTAATTAACTGATTTTCACATTAAACTCAAAAGCCATTCTAAGGCATGTTGAGTTTTATTCCAGAGAAGTATTTTTACAGTCAGGCAATCTATAGAGTGACACGGTACACAAAATACAGGCAAGTGATCAGGTTATTTCAGACAAAGTCCTCCATTCATGCAGATTTAAAGTGGTTTACTGGACAGATATCTTAAAAGAACTCTTGATTGGAGTGTGTGTATGTCTGTCAGGCTGCTCAGTTTTTGTGCTGAATTCTGCCACAGCCTGCTTGCCTGGAACCATGATTGTTTGCTCAAATGCAGGCCATGAAGTAAAATGTCTGAAAACGGTTCCTGGTTAAGAGCTTTGACCTGCATGACATCTATAAATTGAGAGCCCTGGTGGCCAAACCTGTATGTATGCTAATAGAAGTACTGACACCCTGATCCAACCAAAATCTACTTGGGCCTTTTAGTTCTAGCAGTTTGAGTTTTAGTTCATGCCTGCATAGTTCACACCTTAAATACCTCCATTACTCTCTCAGATTCTGTCCCTATGCCCCTTTACAGCTCAATTAAGTTTACATTGTAACACCTACAGAATTTAAAATCTCTGTGAATGCACAAGCACCCTGAATTTAAAGATGTAATTTTAGATAAATAAAGGAAGTGGCCTGCAAACTGAATGGTAGATTGCCACCCCATTGCTCTTGTATCCTCCATCCAATTTAACTTCTCTAAGCTGTTTCTGAGTTTACATTCTTATCATGCTACTTCGTACACACACGTCCTTCCCTGGAATAAAAAATATAAACACTACTTCACCCACTGCTCATCATATTCATAGTGAGGCTTTCAGAGCAGTTTGAGACACCTCTGAGATGAGATACCCTGTATTGCTTCTTATATAAATAACAGAGTTACAGACTTAATGTCCTTAATAAGCATTTTGATTTTATTTTTGAATTGAAATTGCTCACTGATCAACCTATAACGAGTTTTCTGCTTTAGTAACCAGATCACTTTCTGGAGTGGGTGTATTTAATTTTGAAATCTGTACTAATTGTGTAGTTACAGGGTGTCATCCCCTCCTACAACTGCATTGCCTTCATAAACACTTAAATTCTTCCAGTATCATACTACACACTTGCTTAATTTACTCTCTTAGTTTCCTCATATTTTCTTTCTGGCTTAATAACTGTTTTTACTGTCACCTGCAAACTTTGCTCTCTCGCTGTTTATCCGATGTCCCTGATTAATGAACTAAATATAAATCAAAACTTTGTTAAGCTGCTATTACGATATAAACTACTATTAAGTCATAGTCTAATGTTTTTTTGTGTATGACAGAAATTGGAAATGCATTCCATCTTCTTCCTAATCTCCAGGTTTTTTTCCAAATATTGGCAGTCTTCTTCAAAAATATATTGCATTTTGAATGTTGTTTGAATACTCCATGGGAGAAGAATCATATAATATTAATGCTTTAATATTATACAAAAAAATCTATTTCATGTATGTGCAGAAGTGAACAAATATTACAGGAAGCAGTTAAAAGATAACTGACTTTATCTAACTTGATATGTGAATATATAGATAAGTACTAACAAGTCAAATGCATCTTAGTAGGACTTAACCAAACAACAGCTTAAAAAATCCAAAACACTGACCATTACTTAATTCTTCCTGACTCTGCAAGTTTTATAGGAATCCAGAGTAATTTACATAACAGCAGTGAAAAGTCTTTTTACAGTTTAATGAAAGAATTTTAACTGTGTTAAAACAGATTGATCAATCTCTCAAACACCGAGCAATTGCATCAAGCATTTTTCTGATAAATCAAGTCAGCAAATAGGAACTGTAATATGAACCCAAACCAAACAGAAAACCCAGAAAAAAACCTCAACCCAAACCCAAAATATTCACTGTGAAATTCAAATTCAGGATAAATCAGACCTACTTAGAGAACTATACTGTAGACGTGAATCTATCAGGGTTTTCCCAGTAAGCCAAATCAAAATTCTCCGAGCTGATGGATGAGGGATACTTGAATATCACACAGTGATGCTAATTTTCATGTTGACATCCAAGCAAGAAAACTGAATGCAGATATTATTCTCCAAAAATGCCTATTATCATGGTTTAAATAAAAAAAAATCTTTGTCTTACAGAATTTTTGACTTTTGGCTATCCTTTCATATTATATTTGCTATCTATAGGAACAACAAGTACTACAAATTTACTGAAAGGATATGAATTTCAGAGAAGCTCATGTCTTCAGTGAATATATTCCTGATTGTTTCTATACTCCTGTGGAACTTCCAGAAGTAATTGCCACAAAAGTTGCAGTCATCCTGTTACTATAATATGATATTGAAATACCATGCAGATAGGCATCTATTCAGGAGAATGGGATTCATGTATGTCCTACTTTGCAAAGTAAATGAACCAAGAAAATATACAAGTAAAAAAGTCCCAAACCATTAATTCTGAAAGAAGACAGCAACTGTTACATATCTTAGATTTACGTGTATGAATTTTAGATCAGACTATGTCGAGCTTACAAGTTATTTCAGGTTTAAAAGCCATTGTAATGTTCACTTTGCATATATTTGTATTATTTAAAAATAAAATTATACTCTAGCATGTTTTCAGCTTTCTTTAATCCTCCTTGGTTTGGCTTATCAACAGCTATCACCTTTGATCATTCAACTGTGTGATGTTTGCTGTCAGGTGCACTGTTTGTTTCCAAAGGAAGAACATGAAGGCTCACAGAATGAGCAGAAAGAAGCTTAATGCCATCAACTGCATGTGATGTATAAAAAGCTAAAAGGTGAGAAATAATACTGTGGGAAATTTTCAATGTAGCCAGGCCTTCAGGCTTGGCTAGGCATTCTGAGCTCAGTATTGGATTTGACTGATAAATTCTGATCTTGTTAGAAGATGATCTTTGTATGTACAGACATGTCTTCTCCGTTTTTGTTCAATACTTTTCAAAAATAATGACATGATGCTAAAAAAACTCCAAAACTGATAAAACTTCTGATTAAACAATAATTCCTATTTTTCAGTAGAAAAAACCCCACCACCCTGACCTTTAAATACAGTTTGTGAGACAGATAAGCTACCATCCTGCAAAAAAGCTAAGAAGTGTTTGGATTCTCTTAAAGGGCCAAAATAGTGTATCTTAAATTCAAGTTAATTAATATAATGAAGATCACAGAGAAGCTTCAATTGGAAGTGAACTCAAGTAGGTTATGTTCTAAAGAATGCCCCTCTTACACTTTTCAGCACAGTTTGTGTTAGTTTGCTGAAAATCTGGTAATATCCATGCCAGATCTGGTGGCCCATATGTTGAAGATTTTGTTCAACACCAAGTGCTCATAAATGATTCAAAGAAAGACAAAGAACATCACTGTGTTTGGTAAACAAAAAGATAAAATTAGGTTGTGACTAAAGTTGTACTAAAAGTTCCCTTATGTGTCATTAATCAAAATTTAGGTGTCAGCAAAGGTAGGAAGCAGTCTTTATCATCATGTTAGCTAAGTGTCAGGCAAACCTGCCTGGAAATGTAATCCAACCACACAGGAAATCTCTTCCTTATGCTTGGAAACATGAAGATTTTATCTCCTCTTCCTGAGGGGATTTATCTTATCTAAGGCATATCCTCAGTAGTGTAAAGAATTAATCCTTTAATGCTACAGATTTTGCATTCGTCATAGCTTGTAGCAATGAGTGCCAGAAAATAATTAGTATTGTGTAAAGAAATTAAATATTTAGCTTTTTTCAATGAATTGCTTTCTATTTCATTAGTAGCCTTGTAGATGTACAGTGCAACAGTTAGCAAGAATCCCAATGTGTAAGCTTTCTTCATATAACAGCTGTCATTTTCATAAAGCCCTACTGGTTACTGATATTCATAAGACTCTAAAAAAATGGAATTAGGAAGTCCATATAAATACTTAAACATTTCCTTAAGCATACATAATTCTTATTGACTCTGAGCTGTTTTACTATAGGAACATTTTATCACATGACAAGGGCCAAGTTCTTTGTTTTTCTCCTGTCTGAGAAGTATATTTAATGCCCAAACAAAGAACAGCTGGAGGCTGTTGAACTGTGGCTCAACATTTTGAAATAGTTCATTCACAAGATCTGCAGTTGAAGTACTGTGCTCAAAAGAAAACTGATTGTCTGGTATTGGATATTAATCTCTTTCTCAGTATTTCAGTATCTACTCTGTATGAACCTATCTGAGAGAGCTGCTTCAGTTTTTCAGTCAATAAAATGAAAACCATCATTTTAGGTCATGAATCTTATAACCTCTTTCAAATATTTTCTTTAGATTAAGATCAATTATGCACTTGGAGCATCTCTTTCTTTTCACAGATTATAAAGTTTAGCTGCATAGTTCAGAAGTGGACATTTGATCCAGTGCGCCTCTCAACTTAAAGCTACCTCATAAGTTAATGCTGCATGTGTGTGAATATACCAGAACAGGTATAAAAGCTATTTTTATTGCAACCTCATCTGTAAAAACATCTCACAAAATTACATCGAAGAGTTATAGGCTCACTTCCAGTGAAGGAGGGTATCCATGTTCACAATACCTAAAATTCCACAATATGTTAATTAAATTTCTGAACAGCATGTTGTAGTGAGTTGACACTGGCCCAATACCAGGCAGCCACCAAAGCCACTCACTCCTCTTTTGCAGCTGGACAGATGAGAGAAAATTTAATGGAGGGTTCATGGGTTGAGGTAAGGACCAGGAGAAATTGCTTATCAAATACCATCACAGGTATTTGATAAAATGGTAAAACTGGCTTAGTTAGAGATATGCATTGAATTTATTACAGTAACAAAATCAGAGCAGAATAATAAGAAGTAAAATAAGCTCTCAACAACACTTTCTCCCCTCCCTTGCCTCCTTCCCAGTCCTGTCTTCTATCCCAGCAGCACAAAGAGGCAGGGAATGGGGGTTATGATCAGTTCATCACTCAAGGTTTTCTTCTGCTGCTCTGGGAGAGGAGTTTTTCCCCTGCAGCACCATGGGGTCTCTCCCACAGGAGACAGTTCTCCACAAACTTACCTGATGTGGTTCCATCCCACAAGCAGCAGCTCCCTGCAAACTGTTGCAATGAGAGTCCCTCTTACAGGCACACACTCCTCCCAAAACTGCTGCAGTGTGGGTCTCTCTTTCACAGGATACTGTCCTTCCAGGACAGGCTGCTTCATCCTGGAAGCAGGGGCCCCTCTCAGCACTGGGTCTCCCACTAGATCACAGCCTCCTCCAGGCATCACCTGCTCAGGCACGGAGCTCCTCCACAGGCTGTGGGTGGATCTCTGCACCCCCATGGCCCTCCATGGGCTGCAGGGGCACAGCTGTTGCACCATGGTCTACACTACGGGCTGCAGGGGAATCCCAGCTCTGCTGCCTGGAGCACCTCCTGCCCTTCCTTCTCCACTGACCTTGGTGTCTCTATGTTGTTCTCCTTACATGTTCTCACTCAGCTCTTGTCTGACCACAATTAAAACTGCACAACTACATTTTGTTTTGATTTCTTCTTAAATATGTTACCACAGAGATGTTGCCACCATCCCTACTTGGTCCAGCATTGGCCAGGTGCACATCTATCTTTGGAGCCATCAGGGGTTGGATCTGCAGGACATGGAAGTAGCTTCCATCAGCTTCTCACAGAAGCCACCCTTGTAGCTCCCTCCACCACTACCAAAACAAGGCCAGGAAAAACTAATACACCTGTGTTCATCCTTGCTTAGTTTTAAACAGTAGGAGAAGACAGTTATAAAATTCTGACACTTAAAATTTATAAAATTATAGCAGCACTGACAGAAATTGATGACTCTTACATGGTTCATTCTGTTACAGCATGCTTTCTCAATACAGAGCTCATAACAGAAGAATATTGTATTTGTCACTTTGAATCCCCATTCAGCCAGGCTTTATTGATGTCTAAGAAACAGCAGGGCACCTTAAAATCACTATAGTAGCTGATGCCTCTGATGCCAATTGTCCTGGGTTGCAGTGTAGGATGTACACAAAGTATTTATTCTATCACCATCTTCATGAACTGTTGAAACCACGTGGGCTAGTGTTTTCCCAAGCCCCCTGCCTCTTCTGCTAATGGCCTTTGGGGTATCTTCTGCTAATGACCTTTGGGGTGTCTTCTGCTAATGGCCCATTAACGCCTGGCCTATGAGTCACAGGTTACTCCCTTCAGGGGTTATCTCTGTTTAATGGGCCATCAAGTACCCACTTCACACTTCTCATGCTATTGTGAGATGCTCTGCCCAAGGGGAGGAGCCAAGCATTCTCACCTGGATATAAGCTGGTATGTGGGACAGTGCAAGGGGCACTTACCCACTGGATTCCCAGAGGAGCAGGGCTACCAGACCTTTCTACAGAATCACTGCTTCAGGAAGAGCACCTCACCTGGACTGCTTCCACCATCCTGCTCAGGTTGTATTCTGACTCTGTCAGTGATCCTTTGTGTTATTGCATTTATTTTATTTTACTTTTACCTTTTTACCTTTCTTCTTATTAAATTATATCTCTGACTTGGAGCCTCTCATTCATTTTGCTTTCAAACCACAACACCAATGTCTGATATCTACAACTTCCATAACACAGTGACTTTGCAGCAATGACTAAAGTACTGCTGTGGACCTTGATAATGCACAGAACAAAAGGACTGGTAGTCTGAAGAAGAGCAAATTCAAATGTTTTCTTAATATCCTCACAGCATAAAATGATAGACTGTAGGAGCTATGAGTTGATGTAATCAACACCAGGAAAACAAGAAAATACAGCTAGGCTCCATGTTACAATGCCAATGACAAATATTTTGACAAAACCTATCACTAATAGTATTCTCTAAGCTGAAGTGGAATAAACTAATAAGCTTATTATATCAGAAAAAGAAAGTTGTGAAGGCTGAACATCTGTATGCAATAATGAACATTCTTTACTGGAAACAAAGCCAAAGGAAATACCAACTGTTGCACTGAAAATTTCTGAGATTCACTCTTGATTTACTAACAGCTGGAATCTCTAATTATCTTAATATAATGAGGCACTTTAATCTTCACTAAAGTATGTTTCAAAAGTCTATCCAAAGATTTTTCTTCATCAGAAAAATGCAGTTAAACATAATCTGTCAACAGTGTGTACAGTCTGATTAAATTCTGTTCTTGGCTCCAGCCGTTTACTTTCACCTGTTGAGGTGACATAAATATTCCTGCACTGCAAATTTAATTTAGAGTGCGGCTAAAAAAAAAGCCATTTATTTTACAAATTTTATTTAAAGATGTGAGGTTTATATAAAAGAAAACCCAAAACAAACCTCTCCCCCCAAAAACAACAACAACAAAAAAGATATAGCAAGCACACTATTTAACATATGCATTTTTCCATTGAGTTACTGCAATTGCACACATAAAAGACAGGAAGTACTTCTGAAAAGCCACTTCCTACACAAACAATAGGCATCTTAAGGATATCCAAACTCCTCATTTTAAGTATGTATTCTGTAATGATATCCCCTATTACAATTGCTATAATTGTCTGTATACTTACAGTTGCCATACAGGAGAGTTTTGCTTGTCACTAGTATTTCCTTGTCAGAAGGAAGTAAACTTTTCTCAGGTATTAGTGGTTTTATATAACAGTAGGTTGAAACAGAAATTAGTATTTGCATTTAAGAAATAAGCAGAAACATAAATTACACTGGGGGGAAAAAACAAATAAAAAACCAAAACCAACCAAACAACAACAAAAACTCACAAAAAAAACCCCCAAAAAACCAACAAACTAGAACCAAACCCAAGATGGAATCCAGAGGAGAAATGGGTTTAAGTTCTAACATTCTTCATGTCTGAAAATTTGGAAGTCATAACCCTAAATCTTTGAAATGCATTATGAAAAGATGAAAGAGATGAATATTCCTCTTAGTTTATTTTCTCTAGATTTAAATATCCTTGTTACATTTGTGGAGCTCAACAAATAAATTTTGAACTTATCCTTACTTTAGCTGTCACTATTTAGGATTTCTTTTAAAAACAATGGTGTTATGAAGCAGAAGTGGCTAAACTAGTTTTGAGACACATTTTATAAAATTTATAAAACATTTGAAAAGTCATTTGGAGGATATATGAGTCAATTTTACCTTCATTTTTGCTAATTCCTTCAGAAAACTTTTAAGAAGAGGAGGTCAGGACGTCTTCCTAAAAAAAAATCCATTCTCAAACAGACTATCCAGATCCAGATGCTAACTAATTAATACAGTTTTTTATTTAACTGGTTTAATAGTGATGTCAGGATGATAGGTCTGCACTTTACTATGTCTCTTTCTAGAACTTTTTTTTTTAAGTTTGTGCTACATTTTCTGCACTAGCTTGGTAGCAAGGAAATTGATAAACTCCTTAAAAATACTATTAGTAATTTATCTGCTCTACCCCTAAGTTCTGTTAGAAAGTAAATACCATTCCAATCCTGCTGACTTGTGAATGTTCCTGCTATCAACTTGTTCCATATCCTCCTCAATTTCAGACTTATCCTCTGCTGAGCCATCTGCTCTGATGAGTTCTAGCATGTGAATTGGTGTCATTCTTTCATAGTGTTACCTCTTGAACAATTTTAGCTTTATCTGTACAGGTCTTGCCTTCTCTAGGCACTCTTTAACAACCTGAACTGCAACTAAATGAACAGACTTGCTAAATGTGTTTTTTATTTTCCTGTCCAAATAAGGTATTGCTGTTTATGTTGATTCCTATATTAATTGCTTTTCAAAATATTTTGGATTACTTTCATTTACTTTTTTTGCCAAGGTTCCTCATATTTTCTATTTTCTCTCTGGAAAAGCTCTCTTCAGCTCTTTAGAGATGGGAGATATTTTCTTATGTCTAATGATTTTTCTTATTTTTTGGCTAAAAAACCTTTTTTTCATATTCATTAATGCTACACTTTTTGGAGGGTATCCTTCAATAATGGCCACAAAACCAAAAAGGATTTAATTCCCTTAGCTTTTCTCTTCAGTTTCTCCCTTAAAGTGTCTTTATTTTTACATGGGCTACTTTTCAATGGACCTACTGGCTTTTGTAAGTTCTCTGAGGATGCTAAATATGATGACAATCATTGTTAAACAGTTACTTCTCATCAATGAAATCTTTACCCAGACCCTGGACATTGCTTGGCACCAAATCACACATTGCACCTCCTCTTCCAGGTTCCCTATACTGCTGTTCTATGAAACAAATAGTCAGCAAATTTAAAACTTTTTCTGCTGTATTGCATCCTGGTGTTATGTCTGCTGCATGCACATAGCAGAGGAAGACAGAAGGGGAGAAAGTGGAGTCTCCCACTTTCTGCCTCTTTATGTCTCTTGGCATATGGTGATAAATGACTGTCTGAAGACTCCCTGCATGCAGAATCTGCATTACTTGCTAGGATGATTATTTGATTTGATTCTAGCTCTCTTTAACTTACACTACTAATTTGTGGCCAAAATTACTTACTGTAAATTTTTTGGTATTTCAGTGTGAAAATGACAGACTATGGTCCCTCCACAAGTCTGCTGTTGAATAGTCTGTCAGATACATCATGTATGACTAGACATTTCAGTCCCTTCATCTTTTTCCTTTGTCACATTTTTCTCTGAAAATTAGGTGACACACAAACTAAATGTCAAACAGAGTAAACCAAATTATTTTCATATAATGAACATGTCAAGGGTTCTGCCTAGGACATGTTACATAATGTTAATGATGAAGTTGTGCTCTTAAATATCAAGAAGGACAGTTCAAGTTAGCTTTTGAATTGTAATATTTAGGAAAAAAACAAACCGTGAAACTTGGCAGTAGAGACTTTATTATTATTGTCTTTTTCTCTTTTGTGATTCCTTTACTTATTACTTTAGGGTTATTTTTGTGGATAACAGTCATCAGGTTTTACTTCTACAAATCACAGTGTGTCATGGTCTTTTTCTTTGCATTTCTTACCTGCCTCCAATATATTTTCCAGATAACTGAGCAGAAAAAAAAGTGGCATAGTTCTCTGCTAGTGTTCTTTATATAAACGACACTTCAAGATAGGCTTTGGCTGAAATTCTTTGGAAACAAACTTAATTTTGAGTTCTATTCTTCAAGCTTTTAACCAGAAGTTATAGTTATATTAAAAACGTAGGTGTTCTAAACTTTTAGAGAACAATGTAATATACTTTCCACTTGAACAGCAAAAGCCTTTTCTGCCCCGTAAAGTGAAAGGATATTGGTTTCAAGAAATGCAAAAGCTTTTTCAGAATTATCAGTGCTTTTAGGGAAAGATGCAGGACATGACATGACTGGGAAAGAAGGTGATAATATAGTTCACCTATTACATTGTTATTATGTGAGTGTAAGAGTGACAAAAAGGTAACATTAGTTTCTATTTTTAGCTCTAATAATATATTTCTAAAGTCTTTACTCTGTTTTGAATTTCTGTTCTAGTTAGAAACATTTCAGAAAATGAGAATTTTGTCAATCAAAAATTTTCCTGAAGAGGAAAAAAAATAAGATTGAATTATAGATGTTCAAATTTTCTTCCTTTGAATGCATATTTTTGAGGGAGGTACTAGACCACTGTACCATCCTGTGACCTTCATCAATACTAAATATGGAGTGACACTTTACAGCAGCAGTAACACAGGGCAAATTACCATGCCAGTCATTTGCTTTCTCTTATTGAATGCTGATGATTTTATTTGGTGATGCTTCATGGTGAAATATAGGCCAGAGGAGCAGGAGAAGAGTTCTGTTTTCTTCCTCCATCTATTCAGAGACTTGAATTAGTTACACATCAGACAGACTTTTCATCATTTCCACTGGGATCTGAACTGACCACACCGTACATTCTCAACATTTCAGCTTATAGAAGATTTAGTCCAAATATATGATAATTCTAATTTTCACAAAATCATATAACTGAGCAGGGATTCTCATGTCATGTGATTGTCCAAGTTATTGGAAGTTTACTGCATAAAAGAATCTCCCAAAAGGAACTTGACTATTTGGAATGTGGACAAAATGAAATCAGTATATTCTAATTAAAATGCCATTTTCAGCAAATGAACCCACTTTTATTTCTACAATTATTTTCTGAGAACTTTCATTCGCAGACAGACACTGTCTCCAAAAACACAGCCTAAAATCTTTCCTCTGCATTTTGTTTCTGCTATTTTCCATAAAACTGTTCTGAAATTTATTTTAACATAATCTTCCTACTATATATATATGAGACTACAGATGCTTAAATATAACCTTGAAATGTTATCAGCCTGGAGAACCTTTTTCATATATAAGTTGTGGAGATAAGACTTCAGTTGTGAAAATATGAACCGTTTCATATACAGCTCACTCCCTAAGCAGACTACAGGAAAAAGAACTATATATGCATATATGTACAATGAATAAATTAATTGTTGATATTTTGTTCAGCATACAATATAACGAACACACCAGTTCCCTTATTTTCCTTCTCTTCCACCTGAAAGCATTAAAGACGTGTAATACTCTCAGTGTGTGGACAAATGTCACCACACAAAACTCAGTTATTCTATTGGCTTTTCTCAGCAATTTCAAATTGTTCACCTGGATTTTTTTTTCCCCATAAAGGCAATAATTTTTTTGTCATTGATTTGATAGAAATTTTGCTTCTACTACTACTTATTAGAGATTCAAACCCCAGACATTAGAAAGAAGACCCGATGATTAATTAACAGCTTGGACACTCAGCTCAGGCTGAGTCTTCAGGATTACAACAGACTCTAATTTATAGCAGACAGGCTCACAAGCCTAAGATACAAACATTTCATGATGCTGATTTCCTTTGCAGTGGCAATTCTCTTCCATTGTAATTAGCAGGTAATACCCTACGGATTAATTGCTCTTCCCAGGTATTTCCTTCTTTTTATCTTCTCCTAGTATTCTTTCTTATCTCATTTTCCAGGAGTATTTACTAAGTACCTATTCAGTACTACCTGTTCTGCCACATTCTCCACAAATAGCAACAAACAAACAAGGAGGCAGATGCCAGAGTGCAAAGCAAAACAGCAGAAGGTGAAGAACCAGTGATTGTTAGAGGTAACACATGCATACACATGCATGTGCTGGTTTTGGGTGGGGTAGAACTGGCTTCACAGTGGCTGCTATAGAGCTGTATTTTGTGCTGAGCATAGGCTTGATAATACAGAGATGTTTTTGGTTTTGGGGCAGGGCTTACACAGAGCCAAGGCCTTTTTTGCTTTTTTGCATGGCCCTGCTGGTGAGGAATTTTTGGGTGCTTAGGGCTTGGGAGGAGACACAGACAGAACAGGTGACCCAAACTGACAAAACAGATGTTCTGGACCATGTGAACTCATGCTCAGTATATAAACTGGGGGGAAATAGGAGGAATGGGGGGACATTTGGAGTGATGGTGTTTGTCTTCCCAGGTCATTTTTACACATGATGGGTCCCTGCTCTCCTGGGGATGGCTGAACACCTGCCTGCCCTTGAGAATCAATGAATTAATTCCTTGTTTTGCCTTGTTTGTGTACACAAATTTTGCTTTCCCTCTTAAAGAAAGTTTAAGACTTGAGTTCTCCAGCTTTACCCTTCTGATCTCTTCAATTCTACTGGTGAGAAAGTGAGTAGGTCTTGGCTGCTGGCTGAGGTTAAACCACAACAATGCATTACACCCCAAACATTACACCCCAAGAAAACAGTAGATTTCGATTTAATCCTTCCACTGTGATTACAGTAAAGTATAATTCTGCATGGTTCAAACCACTGTGCTGTTAGATGCCCCTGTGTTTGCAACTGCATGGTTCTTGCCTGAGATCTATTTATCCTACTTCAAAAAGATACATCCTTGTGTCAGAATATAAGGGAGAATTCTTTCAGCTCCTAACAGAAATTGAGAAGAGTATAATGGTAAACAAAATCAATGACTTAGAAAAAGTAGTTCTAAAATACTCAGCACATATAACATCTTGTCCTTCTTCATCTGAAGAAATAAGATACCTTGCAGGAAAATGTATCCTGAGAACTGGAACTGAATTTTAAATAAACTGTTATGTGTTAAAAATGTAACACTTATCACTGAGGTGAGCAGGAAAGAAGCCACTTTATATGTAAATTTCTGTGCTACTCATGAAATCAAAAATCTGGCAAACAGCAACATAATTGTGCAGGGCACAGGCAGACACATAGACACAACTACATCAGAATGGTCCATCTTAATGGCGTATATACATTGGTAGAAACTCATAAAAGAAAGATACATAAAGCTGCTAGGTGGTGTTTTTCTTGACAGGCTAATATACAATGCTCTTAGTAGAAATTGAGCACCATTACTGAAAACAAAACAAATCTTCAGTTTCCTTTATGCAGAGTAAATCTCAAGGAAAACAGCACCCAAAACTTAGATATCCCTTCAGGAACTGGAAGTACAGATACCTGCCTTTTATTTATTTTTGTTTTGTTGAGATCAGTAATTTGATTTTTAAAAAATTAATTATTGTATGATCATACTTTTAGTTAAGATTATGTCAGCACTTCAGCTGTGAAAATATTTTCAAGGGACTTCAACTTACCTAAAAAATTACTCAAAACTACAGTGTGTCATAAAAAACTCAGTCTGGGTAAGAACACTCTTTTACGGTTAAGACTTCTTTTACATTTAATATAGGGGTTTTTTTAAAAAAATTGGGTTTTGTTTTAAGTCTAAAGGAGAAATATATATATTACTCATTGTCAAATTTCTGTTTTATATATTTTCTTGACAAACTTCAGCTACATTGTTTGTTATATTCAAAAAAAGCCCCATTTTTTCCAAAGGAATGCAGTTTTCAATGTAGACCAGTCTTTTCCTCTAAAGTGAATTAGTAACAGTAACTTCAAAGTGACATATATGAATGAAAACATAAGATTGGCTTGATTTCTGTTAAAAAAATGTCACTTAAGTGAACCAGAAGGAAAAAAAAAATGCTTGTAGATTTTATTTTTCTATCCTCATGCTGATTAACTACATTCAATAAAATTTTCTATAGTACAACACTGAAGGCAGAATCAAGCCCAAGTCATTAACAAAAACTCTACCTTGTCCCATTAAAAGAAAACTACTGAAACCCCACAGCTGCATAATACAATACCCACACTTCTTCTGTTTCTTTGACCTGTGACTGTCCTCAAAGGAACTCTTTATCCTTAGAAATGCTACTTTTAACCATTGCATCTTCTTCAGTGTCCCATTCTATTTCATGAGGAAATCTAATATCCGTTTTCCAAAACTTAACAGGAAGGAACAGTTGCTGTCAATTGCAATTTGTAATATGCATAGCCCTGTGTCAATAATGCTGACTACAACACTCAGCTCACTGGCAAAGATTTCAATTCAATTATAATAAAATGATAGCAAACTGTGAGCACTCTTTCAGAAGCTGCGCTTAGAGAATACATGTCACAATCCAGGGTGTTCAATTTATAAGCTCCCAACCAAATGTGCAGTCTGTAAGACCCCAAAAAATTCTTTATTTATCCTGAGGTGCCAAATGGTTCTGGAGGACAACAGGAAGTTGCATGGCTCAAATAATGACAGGAAAACTGCTCTGACAGCAGGGTAAGGCTGATTTAATAAGGAAGCCAAATATGGGCACTATAAAATTAAGGGAAAAATTACAATTTTTTTTATAGTAATTATGAAATCAAGACTTTAAAAAAACTTAATTTCTTTAGGAAATAAAGCTGTACGCTACAGAGATTTGAAAAACTGAATTTTATTATAAGGGCGGTGTTTCTGGAAAGCAGTTTAAAAGTGGATTACTCGCCAAAAATAACTATCATAAAAATATGTCAAAGAAAAGCAGGAATCACATTGAAGTAATCCAGCCAGGGCTCTGCTGTACAGAAATCAGTTATTTAGTGTTCTCCCAATTTGAAGAAACATGTGTCTCATCAAACTTGCAGTAGCAAAAATCCAGTTGAACAAATCATATTTCAACGTTTACATACTCTCTTTCCCAGAAGTAAAAACTTTAGAACAGTTAGGATGCAAAAATATACTCTTTAGAGATTATGGAGCTTCAATGAAGTGTAGCTATCACAGATCGGGATTCAGTTATATAAACCTTTTAGACTTTGGTGAAGTTGGAAATGTGCCTGGTCTATTGAATTTCAGGATACAGTAATTTATTAATTTAGGCTTCAAAAAGATGGGTTAGGATTTTGGCTGGGGTCTCTTTTGCAGGTGTGAACTTTTGACATAATTTACTCTAAATCCAAACCTACTTGCAAATGCAAATACACCTGTTATTGTTTAACTTCCCTACAGTTCATGTCATGATCACCATTTTCAGGCTGGTTTTTTTCCTAGTTTATATTCAACAGTTGCAAACAAAGATTGTGAGGACAGATTCCTCCTGTGATTTTAAAATTATTATATACCTAAACTAGACAATTTAATTGAACCTGCATTTGGAAACAACTCAGAAGTTAGAACAGTTTAATTTGGTAGCACATGTGCCTTTTAAAAAGCACTAATTAAAAAAAAAAAGTGTTTTTTATAAAAAATAGCAGACAGAAATTTTGCCACTTAAATGTACTTCTCAAACAGGCATATTAAATATTGACTATGGACTTTCAAATACACAAAAATACATTGCTCAGTATGAAATTGATGTTCGAAACTGGTAATACAGGTGTTTGTTCAAGATTCTGTACTGCTAGTTTAGCTGGCTGGTGGCATTGATATAGTGTTCTATGGAGCATTTACTGGTTTAGAAGCATTAACTGAAGGGGTCAATATTTGCTTTTCTTTCAGTAAGAGACCAGAAGACAAAGGTCTGTGTTCTTCTCATGAGACATGATAGCTAGATATTCATTTGGGTACATTGCTATACGTACGTATATTATTGAAATAGACATATGTTGTCACATTCCTACATTGTTACATATCTAAAAATAAAAAGGCTAATGTCCCTTACAAACTGTATTTCTGGAATTGCTTTCCTTTGAAACAAACATTAAACAATGAGATACAATCGACAGCAAAAATAAAACCCCCTCCTCTCAAAACTTCTATTTGGAGTAGTATTGGAACACTGCTGCAAGCACTTCTATGTCTACATCTGACTGAATATTACAGTTAAATAATTGTTTAGGTAATCTTTAAAAGCGGTGTGTTTCAGCCAAGCTGAATTATTACTATGCAATTTTCTTAGTCTTTGGGTGAAGGAATGCATTTCCACACCCAAGTAGGTGATTTCTATATAACAGAAAGAGTTTCAGCTTACCTTAGAACATATAAGGAAGTTAAACTTGAATTTTCCATAACCTTCTCATTGTAATTGGCTCAGTGCCAGCACAGGAGCACTGATTGGGCTTTGGAAGTATACCTCAAAGCCTGTTGCCAATTTCATTGGGCAAGGTGCCAAATAGCCCACCATGGGCTATTAAAAAGACTGCACAGAGGAGCTCAATTGATTTTTGGACTGCTATACCAGTGTAAGAGTGTTCTCTACACTGTGTTCGACTTATATTTCTTTGTTTGATGATGTTTATTATTTTTGTAATAATTAAAACCTTTTATATTACAAAGCATGTCCAGAGAAGTTGTCTCACTAGTATTAAGCCATTCTGAGAAGTGCAGGACACACTCAGAGATTTGATAAATCTTCACGTAGCTTATTCTATTCTGGTCACATGAAAGATTTTATCATTTGGGCAGTTTTATTTAAAACTTTGGATTTAAAGTGAGGTTTTTTTATGGTTTTGTTTATCTGTTTTCCTTCTCTCTTCATAGAATTTTTTCTCACATTTTCCTTCCAGAATGCCTGTGTTTTGGCTCCATGTTTTTTTTGCAGCATCTAGACAGTGTTGTAGAAAAGGCTTTGCTGTTTAGGCCAACCAGTCATTGCTTCCCAGTTACATCTTCTGGGAATAAAACCCCCCGAGCTAGTGTACAGAAGGGCACTATTTCCTTTTATTATGACTTCACAGTATCCATATCTTCCGTGGTTCCTGAAGAGCAGGACAAGTGGAGAAGATCACTGGATTGTGGAAAAATGCTGAATGTCACAACTGAAGTTTATATACTCCTTTTAATTTTTCAGCAAGTCATACTCCTCAAACCTTAGCTATGCTTGTATAGCTGACTACTGGCTCAAAAGTAGGCAGATACTTAAACAGGGTATTATTTTCCTTACACAGTTTTCCACAGGAAAACAAAAATGTGTGGGGTTAGTCATGTTGTGCAGGATGATTTCAAAAAGAGGATGTAATGGATCTTCAAAAATTCAGATTTGCAAGCAGGCTATCTGCAAGTTAAGCCATCATCATCAGATGCCACACTTAACGTCTGCTATTTCCTGCAGAATATCATGTGGAGTAGAGTTGAGAAAGCCATTAACTGAGTAAATTATAGAGATTTCTGCATTTTCAAGTATATTGCTTAGTGCAAAAAGGGAAAATAAGTAATTTGGCTTACAAAATAAGGATTAAAACCACTATCAATCCAAATAGCATTTTCTCCATAATATATTGTTGATGAGCACTGAAAGATTACTGGGGGGAGAATCACTCAATAAAACTTAAGCATTATCTGATTATGATTTAATTGTTTAAGAAAAGTCAAGTAGGTGCAGAATATTTTTTTGTAATGAGTTTTTTTTCTATAAGCATCTGATGTTTTGGATGTGGAATGGTTGCAGCTCTAAAAAATCAATTATGGAAATTATCCCTAGATTATAAACTAACATATTATTAGTACACAGTTAAAATACAGAAGAGAAATGAGTTTATCCATGAAGTACCTCTGAATCTTTCAACTGATGAAAATTACTACAGATACTTGAAACATTCCTTAGGTTGATTAATTGTGTTTGCAATCCATCAGGAAAGATACAATCCCAAATTATATAATCATCCACTTAGTGAGACTTTCTTAAAACTCAGTTGAGGCCTCTGTAAAGTTTTAATTTTTCATTTTCAGACAAAAATGTTATGGACTATGTATTTAAGGAATGCTTTCTAAGCTGCAATCTTCACTAAGATCTGAAACAGAAAATTGAGAGAACTAATCATACAAGCAAATTTTATGTATCCTAGTGTTTCTATTTCCACTTGCAAACATCTCTCCTAAACCATCCGTCATATGATAAATCAAAATATTGTGGTTCAATTTGTTGATTATATAAAAGAATAATTGGTCAGGTTTATTTAAAAATTACAACAATTACACAGTGCAAGTTGTTTAAGGAGACATGAGGATTTATGTGCCTAAGGAATGACTGTCATTAGGTTTTCATTGTGTGCATTGCGAAAAAAAAACATTTTCCATCAAACTGTGGGAAATATTAAAGAAAGAATTAATTTTCCTTTGGTTCATTTTCTTCCTTAGTGAAATCCAAATATAAATAGTTGGATTTAAGTGTCAGAAGTTTATACATTTAGCATATTTTACAGAGAGAAGCTGTTCCACTGAAATCAGTAAGACTGCTCACGCAGGTATAATAAACTTCATAAGTAGCATGTGGGAAGCTTAGTATTACCTACCAATCTGCAAAGGGGAAAAGGAGGTACAGATGAACAGTGAAAAGGAAAATTATTAATGTGCAAAAAATATTTCACATTACATAACTTTTATTACAAATAAGGACACTCAACTAAAATTAAGGACACTTAGAGTGCAAGAGCTGTCCATTCCCATGTATAAGAAATCAAACAAGGCAGGCAGAAAACAGAAATGGCTGAGCAAGGACCTGCTGCTCAAACTGAGAAGTAAGAAACAAAGCTATGTCAGTGGAAGAAGGGACAGGTTACCTGTGGGAAGTACAAGAACACAGTTTGGATGTGTAGAAATGAGATCAGGGAAGACGAGACATAGATAGCATGGAACTTGGCAATGGGTATGAAGAATAGCAAGAAGAGATTCAATAAGCACATGGGTCAGAAAATAAAGGCCAACCAAACTGTACCCCATCCCCCGATGGAATCAACATGGGCTGGGGGATGAACATATCAAGAGCAGTCCCACTGAGGGCTTGGGAATGCTGGTGGATGAAAAGCTGGACATGATCCAGCCATGTGCACTCCCAGCCCAGAAAGGCAAACATGTCCTGGACTGCACCAAAAGCAGTGTGGGCAGCAGGGCCAGGGAGGGAATTTTTCCCCTCTGCTCTGATGAGATCCCACCTGGAGTGCAGCTTTGGGGCCCCCAGAACAGGAAATACACTGACCTATTGGAGCAAGTCTAGATCAGGGTCCACCAAGGTGATTAAATGGATGGAGCTCGTGTCCTATGAAGAAAGGCTGATAAAACTGTGATTTTTCAACCTGGAAAAGAGAAGGCGTTGGAGCAACCCAATATCCAATACAAATAGGACACCATATGCACAAATTACTCTTGTAGTTCTATACTTCATATATCAGCCTCTCTCCTTTTTCAGCAAAGGATAGTTGTGATTTTTTTTGTGAAACATCCAACTCTGTTTTAATGGGCAATATAATAAATTACTTCTCCCCAAAATGAGTCTGCTTTGCCCCATAAAAATAACTGGCCAGTGATGTCCCTGTCCATTTCCCTGGACCATCCTAGGAGAGGAGGACTGAGAGAGCAGCTAAGTGGGGTCTTGCAGATGACCAAGGTCATCCAACCATATTTACAAAGTCGGCTGCCAGTGGTAGAGGGGAGAAATGTTTTTGCATGCTGAACAAAGTACAACGGTCCATTCTCATAATCTGGGCTATCATAAAAATCACAAGATAAATGTTATAATACTGTGTAATTTGAAGAACCATTTTTCTCTCCAATATTGAGCAAACTTTTAGAATGTGCAATAATTCAAAGCTGATGTATAACCTATTTCATTTACACCTGTGTGAGGTAAGGTAGTTAATAAGGCAATATCGCTAACGGCTCTAAAAGCCTGAAACCTTTCAGGTGCTCTCAGCATTAGCAAGCAATTTCCAGATAATTTCTAGGGAATTTAACTACCATTACAGAAAGCACTTTTGTTTTTATAAATCATTTCTTCAGATAAAAAAGTTTTCAGCTCGCAGGTGATATTTACTGAGACAACTAAAACACTATAAAATTAGAGGAAAAGAATTACAGAGTAGATGAGTGATGTATTTGAAGGGCCATGTTCTGATATTCTCAGTCTATGAACTGAATAATTTAATTTTAATTATACACTCTAATTCCACTTCAGTAATTAACAAACCTCGTCACCATGCATTTTGGGGTCTGCTATTCTCAGGATTACTTTTATTGCTAGTCTCTGTTGACAGTGCACTTTCATAGGGCCAATTTAAAAACTTCTAAAACTGAAACATAATTGAAGACAATTACATAATGTTAAAGATGTACACTAATTAGAACAATCAAAATATCTGAAGGAGTAAATGCATCTGCAGATCTGAGGGCTTCGCAAAGAAATTGGTGGAGATAGATTATGGAAAATGATCTCATAAACACAGCACAGAGAAATACTGCCCTTAGACTAAACTCAAATCAACAGTTTTGGCAAAGCAGCAGATTCCTCTAACCACAGGTAATTTGAAAGCCAATTAACATATGAATTGCAAGAAGGATATGCAATAAAATCACAGTGTGCTCTTGAAAAAAAATAGAAAGCTTTGCAATAAAATCTAAAACGGGAAGGAGGTGCTGTTCTGCTAGTCTAGTGCTGATCCTAGTATTCAGAGGGTGAGACAGCTTTCCCTGTTCTTAAGGCTGCAAAGGCTATTCTGACATCAAGGACAAGGTAGGAATCTGTTAACTAATAGGTGTGGGTAACTCCACACATGTGTGAAGGCAAATACTCACATCTGAGTGCCCAGGCTTAACACTTAAAAGATGGGACACATAGTTTGAGGTCAAACATGACGATTCAAGTGGCTGTAATTGCAGGACTCAATCAACTGATGGTGTAAACACTGAAATTCCTCACCATGTAGGCAGTCAAAAGCTTTTCGTTCAATTAGATGTAATGTCATTTCCAGTGTAGTATCAGGCAGATGCTTTAGTAAACTATTTTCAGAGTAGAAGGAAGGAAGGCAGCCTGTAAATGAGGGATTAGTTCAGGCTGCTGTGCTACACTTCCCAAGGGAAGATTTAGTACCATACTCTCTTTATGTCAATGCATAGTATACCACCACCATCAGTACATATCATATATCATATGTATATGATCACATATATATAATCAAATATATATCAGTTGTTATAAGGCACAGTCTGGTCTGATAAAAAAAGAAAACAAAAACCCAAAAAAACCACCTTTTTAATAACCAACATACTTTCGATTCAAAACAGCTCTTGCTTATTATACCAGTAACATAAAAGAACATCAAATTCCTTCTTAAATCTTTATTGTTGGGCTTTCTACCATACTGTGGTAAGATAGCACCACATTATGTTGTTTTTCATGAGAAGAGATAGTACCCGTGATTAAAGCCCTGTGATCATAGTACATGGCTAGTTTTAGGCACAAGTCAGGTATAAATTTAATAATAAATTTAATTATTGCTGTTTATGTTTGTGTTTATGGGAATGAATAAAACAGATATACATACAAAATCTCATGGCTTTGTTTAGGAACAGTGATTTCATGCAGAAGTAGTGAGGATTGTATTTCAATATGTGATGCTTGTATGACAGACAATGGTTGGTAACAAAACACTTATTACTCCTTTGAATTTTTCTGTTAAATGTGCATAGGCATGGCACTGTGAATTTTTGCATTATACAATGACAGAAGATCAGCATTTTTCTATAGGGCTACAGATTATATCAGATCTTCAAGCAAATACAAAACATATTACTGTCATTTTAAAGTGCATATTTGTTTTATGCACAAATAGAGAAGTAGTTATCAGTAACATCTATGTAATTTAGTTATTTTTGCTTCTGTTTTCAAATAGATGGTTTATTGATTAGTCAATTTGCTCATAGGCAAGAATTTCCAAGATAATGCCTCAGAATAAGGGTAAGCAGACCTAGATAATGCACCATTTAGTTCATGGTATTGTAAGACTGGGACCTCATCTATATGCTGTGGTTTTGATATTACAGGCTCTAAGGTAAATTTCAAGATGAGTGTCTAAACAAGCTGGTTCGGGTGCAAGACAGTAGCATCTCAAGCAGCAAAGGTCTGGTTCATATTTCTTTGCATATAACTTTGATATCAGGTTTTCTAAGTGTAAAATACACAAATAAAAATATGTCTATTTTATGGGTAGATTTTGATACCTAAACTCATCTGGGGATCAATTTTTCAAAGTAGTTTTGTTAAGTGATCACCTTCCCATTTACTCTGAGCTGGAAGGTACCTGTATGAATCCTTTTATGTGGGTACCAAACTGCTTTTGAAACTAGTCAGACAATAAAATGAGACACCAAAATGCTTTGATCATTTTGTGCTTTAATACTCATTTTTAGATTAAATTTCTTCATTAATTATATTCACAATTATTTTTCAAAAGCTGTAGACTTTCTTGGTCAAAGAATGGCTCTTACATATCTTCTGATGAAGGTCAGCATAGAAAGCATTTTTGATGTAGGACTTATTGGTGAACAAGTCACTGAATGTGGTAAGAAAGTCTGCAGGTACTGCCTTTGGCTGGGTTAACTTTCTCACTGATTCTTTGAGTAAATTTTCTGTACTTAATTTACCCACTTTTACTGGAAACCTTAAAAGTAATCACAGCTCAAGGCTAGCTGCCAAATAGGTTGAAAATGGAGCTTATATCACCCTTTCTGTAGACTGATTACTCTTCTGCTATATATCCACCTCTATATTAAATAGTCCAGAACAGCTGCTAAAGTTCTAGTGTCTATTATACACACTGCTCTCCTAGACATCCTCTGTGCAAGCCCCATCTTTTTTTATTAAAGACATCTTATAATAACCTTTTTCCTCACAGAGCACTACCAAATCACTCTCTATGACAAACTGTGTATAAAACAAGATGCAAGTTTCTACATGGTTCAATGGAGTCTACTTGTTCTCAATAATTCCAAAGCTCTAAACAGAGACTTATTACACTGAATAACATTTCTTTGGCAATTCCTAGTAGATACGGTGGGGTTTTTCTTGCTCCTGCACCACTATAACATTGAATATTTTCATTTAACCCTCTAGAGTGAAGCACGAGTGACAAGACTTGACTGCAGGTTTTCCTCTGTTGGATTTTTAATAATTTCAAGTCTGTCACTGCTCAGTGAGGCTGGATTTTCTCAGCTGTCAATTAGTCTTCCTGAAACACTAATATTTTACCTCTAGAAGCCTCACCGTGTAGCTAAAAGTCCATACAGAATTGTACAGAATCCTACTGGTCAAGTTCTTATCACTTCCTAAAGTAATAAAAGGAGAGGTAGTTATAGGGATGTAGGTTTTGTTTTGGTTTGTTTGTTTGTTTTTTGTTTTGTTTTGGGTTTTTTTTGCCAATACATCCAAAATATATTTAAGTCCTAAAGATGGAAAGTTAAAATAAAAGAGTGTTATTATACAGAAGAGTATATAGGAATGCATATATCTATATCTGTATATATATGAATATTTTTGTAAGAGTGACAATCTTTTTAAGCATCATTTCACAGATGGCAGGTAGACATGCAGAAGAAATATGAAAATTAATAGACAAAGAATCAAGTGTTTCCTAATTTGAAGGTAATACCCAGATTAGTATCCAAACTTCACTGTTTTCTCGGTACTAAGCACTGAACTATTTTAATGTGAACAAAAATAAATGACGTGTTTTACTGCACTTAAAAATATACAGATATACCTGCACAGATCTGTGTAGATTATTGCAGATTATCTGAGTTGACTGGGTATGAGACAACATCAGTTTTTCATCTTGTGTTGTTACTCAGTTTAACTATTTCTCAAGGGAACAATAGGGATTAACTTGATTATTCTGTATACAGTCAGTGTGCACTCAGTTTAGCTCCTGGCCCCAGGAACCGAATCACAAAATCATGGAAACATAAAATCATAGAATAATTTAGATTGGAAAAAAAACTTTTAATATAATTGGATTCAACCATGTCTAAATAGACTAAAGCATGTGCTAATGAAATGTAACCACTCTACACTTTTGTATCCTGATATAGAGTTTAACATACTTCAGCTGAGAAATAAAATCTCTGTGAACTTCAGTAGTTGTAGAGGACTCCTGAAATTCCATCTTCAGTAGTTTCTGTTATATACATCTATCTATCTATCTATCTCTACATCTATATCTATACTATATCTATAAATCTATATCTATCTATATCTCTCTATATATATCTTAGGATAGACTTCAGCAAAAATACTAAAACGTGAACGATATGATTCAATTTGAAAATATCTAAGGTACTGGCCACTTAGGATGGCTATACACCAGACAGCTTTTTTTTTTTTCATAAACAAAATTACTTTTATTGTCACAGCAGGTTCTCAGCAAACAAGTAAATTTGATCCTATCCTAAAAGATACCACGCAATCAAATTCAAGTATGACAGCAATAACATTGCATATTAGATTCAATAGTAGGGCTGAAGAAACCCCCAAACTGCTAGATCTCAGAATAAAACATCTGTAAACTTGTCCTTTCTCACAAGTGATTGCTATCAGGCTGTCATATGCACAAATCCTAGTTAGACCTTTATTCTGACTTAATAAATGCCTTTTGTGCTAGACAGATTTCGTGTAAATGTTCTAAGTTAGATTCTGCTCTTTTTCTCTAAGCTTCCACTCTGCTCATATTGCTGAGTTATATGCAGTTAATCCATCTGTAGATTTGCAAATTTCCTTTCTGCTGTATCAGATCAATGTATTCATTGGTTTGAATTAACATGTAGCTCTGAAGCTCCCACATAGCTCTGACCAGTAAAACTTGCCAAAACATGCTTTGATATTAAGAATTTTTCATCTCGTATTGTTACTCAGTTTAACTGTTTCTCAAGGGAGCAATAGGGATTAACTTGATTATTCCTAAGAGTAGAATAGTTGAAGATCTTTGAGATAGATAACTGTGAAAATCCATTTTTGGTAAGGTACCATGAACACACCAAATGTCTTAGAAATATATTTAGAAGGTCAAATAAACAATTTTTTCAGCAGGCAAACATTGGCAATATGAATGTTAACTCCTGAACATGGCCTTTCTACACCTTCCTAGATGCTGCTGGAAGGAAAATCAGATGAATAGTGCCTGACATGAATTCATGGTGATGAGAACATGAACACTGAGTGCATATAACATAGTAATTTCAAGGAAGAAAATTATATCCCTTTTTGCCCTTGTAAACATATAGAGCAGAGACATAAGTTCAGTTCATTTCACTTTAAAGGAGAGAGTAGGATGCAAATACAATGGGCTCCTATTATTTAAACAATTCCCCACATCTAACTTACACTTGCATTTTATTTTGTAGTGCCAAATATGTCCTGACAGCATATTTCAAAAGCATGCATTCTTTACAGTTTTTCCAAGTGAAAGATATACTTTTGATAGGGTCTGGAGTAAAGTATCATCATGTTTTTAAAATATATAAAGAGTCTTCTGAAGTTCAAGTGGCTGCAAAACTTTTCTGAAATATATGTTTATGTTTGTTACATCTCCTATAGAAAATGTAATTTATCTTGTTATGACTTGTGCTATACTTTGTATTGCTAGTGACAATTCTGTTAATACTGGTGCTAACCATTAGATATTCTGTTTAAAATGACATGACTATTATGTTTCAATCAAAATGAAGATTAATCACCAGAAAGAGTAACCAGTTAATTAGACTTTATTTTAAATAGTATTCAATTATGTCGTAATCTATTTGGTTCTGATAAATCTAGAAAAGCATGGGTTTTTACCCCTAATTTTATATTTCCCAGCTGTCTGTGTATATTAACACGAATGATGGATTTAGGGTGTAATTATAAGTTTCATAAGATGGCATACACATGCTGTTCATACAGCATTAAGAGGTGGATCTGTTCTGCAGATACCATTAATCATAAGAGAAATGTTTTCTTGCTAGATTGCTTAATGATGTAAAATATTTTCTTCTTAATAACAGTTATCGCTAAGGGAAAAAAAAAGGAAAAGAGGAAAAGGAAAAGGCAATCAGACAAAGCGTACCAACATTTTGGAAAGCTCCCCTTTTGTTTTATTTTCTAAAAAACTATCCTAGAAAGTGATTTCCAAGTCTGGATATCTCACCCTTAGAAATGTGACTTTCAGCTTACCTAGGTACATTCCTTGGAAAGCAGTTTAGATGGAACATTACACATGATCTGACAAGTATTTCCTAATTGAATTGATCAGGTTGAAACAATGGCTTTTTCATGTATTAGAAAAAAACAACACAATACACATGGGATTTTAATAAGTAAAAAAAAAAAAAGTAAAAAACCCCAAATTATTATCAGTCGAACTTACATAATTAATACAGAAAAACCTTAAAAAGAAGTTGTACAAAAACTTCTTAGTATCTGTCTTTTCTCTAGTGTTGTGCTCTTGTGTCCTATAAGGACTTTTCAGTGCAGGAAAAACAAATGCACCAGTAATAGGTCCTGGTAATTAATAGCAGCTACCCTATTTAATGACTTTTAATCTTGGAACTTACTCAAATCATGAGGTATATCTAGGATTAGATACACAAACTACAGTAACTAGAGGTGCCATATACTGCAGGTTTACTCAATCTCATTTGCATTTGTGGTCACAGGAAGAGGGAAGGACTTGAGAAGTTGCATTTACTTGTACAAGGATGAAGCATTTTCTGTGGAATTAATATATATATATTTTCCTACATTGTGAAAGCACGTCCCAGATTAGAACTTAAAAGGAGAGATGCAGAACTAAAAATGGAGGCAATGTTTTATATATATATATATATGTTCTAAAAACTCAGCAATAGACTAAACTGTTTTGTGTTAGGGGATTTTTGGTTTGGGTTTTTTGTGGTTTTTTTTGGTGTTTTTGGGGGGTGTTGTGGTGTGGTTTTTTTGGTTTGGTTTTGTTTTGGTTTTGTGGGGTTTTTTGATGGTTTTTTGTTGTTGTTGGGGTTTTTTTTGTTTTTGTTTTGGTTTGAGGTGGGTTTTT